>JBBPTT010000054.1:0-65320 GCA_038094175.1 Boletellus aff. lepidospora
ATTAGAAGGAGAGGTAGCTATCTCTCGTTTCCGTTCCTCGTTCAAATCGAGTACCTGAAGGCCTCCACAGTGCTAGAACGACTACAGGTTTCGGTTGTGCTCAACGTCGAGACTGCACACGGTCTCCTTGCCGACCTTGAATCTTTATTGGTGGTACGTGCGTTGGACTGATTCTTGATGTAGATGACAAAAGGATGTAGGCCAACGTACCGCCGCCCAATTCTCGCGTGCGTTTGGTTGTAATCGATCCCGTCACGCCCCTTTTGGCGCCATCTCTTAGCGCCGTATCATCGTACGGACACGCCGTCATGACCACGTTCATGCAGCAGCTTCGCACGATGGCCCGGACGTATTACTTGGCATCCCTCGTGAGCGTCTACATACTCCGCACGGCCCCGTCTGCAATCCCTATATCAGGTCGTCAATAACACGTCCGCTTCTCGCCCTCCTAATCCCCCGTCCGTCTTCTCCTCGACCATCAGAAAACCAGCGCTGGGTCCTTCCTTTACCTTCCTCACGGACTGCACGATCTGGCTAACCAGGCGAGAGGACGCCGCCAGCAACGCAACCTCCTCAACCCACGTGGCCGAGATCTCCAGATCACAGTCGACGGTGAGCGTTTTTTTTAGTACGCTTTCCCTTCACCGCCTTTTTCATTCTTTGACGGCCGCCGACACCCATTCCTTTTTTTTTTTTAGCGGTCGCGGACGTGGTGCACGTTCGAAATCCAAAACGGCGTTTTGCGTTCGGCGACGTGAGTCTGTCCTTTCCCCCCGTCGCTGCACCTTCGAACGACCTTTCCGCCTGGCAGATGACGGGTTGAGAGGCCGGATCGTGCCGTGTCGCTGTTTTCTTCATTCTCGGATCTACCAGGGCTGTTCGTTCCAGAATCTCCTCCATGTCTGGAATGCTCGCAAGGAACCTTGTCGGTCGTTGCGACAGGGTGCATTGCTAGATAGACGGATGGGATGTGGCACCCAATCCGGCGGTGCCTAAACTCTGGACGTCCGAGACGATCGACGGGACCACCCAGAGCACCAGCTCTTGGCCAACGACCCATCCCGCGTGAGACGGGCAGCGACGAGGATCGGAGGTGTCGATAAAGTAGATGGCCCCTTGAGTTTCATCAAAGAATGCGGGAAAGGTGGAGAGACGGCGCAACAGGGCACTCATCTCATTGATACGACGACGGGCAATGCAAAGTCCCAATGCGTGCAGAAGTTCAGATTATATATATTTAAACAGTCCAGATTATCTTTCGAGCGGGAGACAGTCACAAAGGAAAATGTCTAATATTACAACTCTCCGAATCTGATCGACTGACATCAAAATTCGGTCCACATGCAGAAAGCTAGCACTCACCGATCCGGCATAAAGACAGGTGCAAGCAGGCTCCACATATAAAGAAGCATGCAAACCCAACTGCTTACAACACGCATCCACATCGCTGTCTCAGAACGTCCGATGTAAACAATTTCCGTTGATTCAGCACCACCCTGTTCCGTGGATACCACATTCCTGCAAACGCAAAGTTGGATTACAAAGATGAATGCATTCAAGCGGAACGATAACTGACCAGTCTGTGAGCAGCATCGCGACGTACATTGCCCCAAGCGCAAAGATGACATGGAACCAGGCATACTGTACGGACGGTCAGCATTCCAGCGACGTGACCACAAACGAACTCACATTGTAGCGAGTGCCAGAGCGTTCGTCATCCTTGCTGTCACCATAATCTTCCTCTTCTTCTTCCTCGTATAGTGCAGACTCGGGAATAGCACTGTAGTATTCAGATGCAAACAGAGTCGTTATGCAAAGAAGATGAAAACACACCCTGCTTGCACTGCAGCCAACAATGCCTGATACCTGGGAGATTCCGTGCGCCCCGGTTGTGTGCTGACTACCCCCATCTCTGATTGTGCCTCGTCATCTATTGGCAAGTGGACACTTCCGCCCTTCTTCCCTCTGCCGACCAGCGCTTGGCTCTGTGTGGCTGCTCGACTTGTAGAATAGGCGATCGCAAGGAACGTAAAGACTGCACCAAGTACGACCGCCGTCGTCCCCGTCGTACTCGAGCGCGTGAACGGGTTGCAAGAATCGTGAGCATGGTTAGCCACAGCGGAGGTGGTGAGGTACGTGCAGTAGGCAGCCACCATGCCGGACTGCGCGAGACCAGAACGTGGGTTAGATTCCTGCACAGCAGGATGAACGGACATGACGGTGCTGATGATGCAGAGAGCAAGATTGAACGAGATAAAGAAGCGGTTGAGCGTGCACCCAGACCCGGCGAAGTATCCATAGAGAACACCGGTGAGGGTTATCGTCGTGATGTACATCACAGCCGTGGAGCCGATGAGGACCCATTGCCAAAGGGTCGATTCGTATTTCTCCCAGTTCTCTAGGCATGTCTCTGACCAGGAGTGCGCAAAGTCAACCAGGAGAACGAGACCGAGGAGAATGAAGACTGTCGCGCCAATGAGAGCAACGTAGTCTCCCCAGAAGATGAAGAAGCCGTTTGGGACGAAAAAGGTGACGACCACCAACGAGAGCCAGAGTAAGACTTTGGGACCCCACCAGCTAGCAGGGATGAGCGAACGGGGATTGAAGAAGAGAGGATACATTACCCGTTTTGTATTGCTGCACGTTTGTCTCTGGACTGCGTCACACCGGCGAGGGAAAGACTCAAGAGGGAGTGGAAAAGGAATAATGCAAAGCAAAGACGATGAACCTGGGGGGATGAGTGATGAAGAGGAGAGGACAACGGATGAGACACACCGCGAGTACACCGTAGCACTTGCCTTGCTCACACTCCATCTTGATGTAGTCATAGCTCCATTCTTCGATTTTGCGTATAGCGAACGGTGTCTTCATGAGCCATGCCAAGAGTGAGTTGAGGATGAATATGATCTGCACGAAGGCTGTAGCACTGGGCGGACAACAGACGAGCGCAAGGACTTGCCGCAAAACCGATCCTAGTCGCAATGGAGGAATTGCAATTGCATGACTTGCAGAACATGGAGGCTATCCGCTCAAAGTGAGCGCAGCGCTACGTAGCACGCACACGCGGACAGACCTGCGGTACTGGTGAAGCAAAAGGCGAGGCCGCCAAGGCATGATGTCGCTATTGTGCCCAACGGGCCAGCGAGAGGGAGCGACCACAAGATGCCCATGCTGAGCGTACCGGTCCAAGAAGGATGAATAATTCCCACAGCACAAATCCTACATACATACAACAGCCCGGGCATCATCGTGCGAGTACATGGCATTCAACAATCTCTCTGGTCCTCCATAGCCAAAGACTCCCCATCCCAGTCAGCAGCACCAGAAGAATATTCCGTCCCTGTACGCTTGTCACATTCCCAACTTGAGACGGAACAAGTGTCGTTGCATCGTCTTCACCCCGATCCTCTTCACCTCCCTGTTCCGCATCGACGTTCCCTGGAATCACAGGAAGTCTGTGACCCTCGCGAGCACGTGATTCTTTGAGTCCCATCGATATCTCGGAAGAGCGCTGGGTGTAGGCGGAGTCAGTTGCTGGGGCGGAAGCGGCGGCGAAAGCTCTATATCGGAGTTAAATTCCTCCTTATTGGAGCTAACGCCAGCGGATGTATCGGGTGGGTTCAGCGTCATGTCAGCATCGATACCGTCAGAGATACCACACGGATCAGAGGATGATGAAGAGGTAGGGGGGAGACCGGTGACGAGACGTGCTCTACGCCTTCTCGAGGCAGAGAGTGTAATCTGCTTTGTTGGAATGGGGGGCTGATCGGGTAAACGCTGGGCCAAACAAGAAAGTTATCAACTAGCAGTATACAGAAATGGTGAATACAGCACCTCCAATCGACAGCGACAAATTTGCTTTTTGCAACGACCCTTGGCCGTCCAGCACTAAAAAATTGGAGTGATTAAGTGACAAAAATCGACAAGATGAACAGGCTCACCGCAGCAACTTTGTACAGTCCGTCATAACGATATCCCACGGTGGGTGCATACTGTGAGGGGCACTTCCACGAACGAATGAGCCGTATAGGATTTCCGGTGCAGAGTGAGACCTGGAAGAGGACGGCGGATGAGAAGGTGAAACAAACGGATCGGCATTCACACCATCAATGCCTTGTTGGAAGGATGGTCCCAGGACTGGTCCTTGATCTGTGGGCCAAACAGAATCTTAGGGACATCCACGATATCAACGCCAAACCCTGCGTCAAGCATCACGGAACTCACACGTTTTGGGGGATCACTGTCGGTCCACCGTTGCCTGCCGCCTGTACCGGTGTAGATGCTGTTGATGGTCAGATAAAGACAAGCATCTTGGACAATGACGTACATGACATCGCCTCCGTCTTCGTCGTCCTCATATAAGCCAGACAGGCTGATGGCGTAAACGCCCTCCTTGCTGGTTCCGTGTATGCCAGCCATGACCTGTCGGTGGACGGCAGAGGCTGAACAATCTTTGCTGTCACGTCGAGGTAACGATGGCCGAGACGAGTGTGACGGTGGAGGTGCCTACCGTTTTAGCCAATGAGTGAAGACTGGGACGTTGGGTATGGGTCCAAATGACTTGCTGTGAATAGGATAGAGCGTTAGGAAGGGACAGAAGATCGGGAAGGCGACGCGGACCTCAAGTTGTAGAGTTCCATATTACATGGTTGTCTCGGCACCCTTTTGGCGACGTCGATGGCATTGTTCGCAGGTGGAGAGTGTGGGGAGCTAGTGACGGTGGACGGCGGGTGGTCTGCAGGGGGTGGATCGGCCTGAGCTGGCTCTTGTTGTGCGTGAGCCATGGATGGCGGTGGTCACTGGGCAAGGGTGGCGCCTGGCGTTGAGGTCTGACCACACGACTGCTGAGTCATTCTTCAGATGATTCCCAGCGTGTGAATAGTATTACGTCATCGCCGCGGCCTCATCGCACTCGTCCGTTCTTGGCGCATGTCACGTGCCGGGGATGTTGGCCGTGACGATTCAGCTTGGGCTTGGCGGGTCTTAAAACACTCGACCGGTCCCGTGGCAGCGCACGCGGTGGACTCTGCTAGAGAAACCTCCCTTTTCCTTGTACCAACCACCACCACCACCACCACCACCACCACCACTGGCCCTTGGCCCGACTCTCCAAGTTACGAACCTTGCGCCATTTATGAAATGTTGGGCAACTACCTACGTCGCCAACGGACGAAGTTTGAGGCGACACTCGCATTCTCTATGCTAGAGCCTTGGGAAAAGATTCTGTCCAGTGAGTGTTCCTTTCGTGCACCACCAGATACTTTGTCCTTTTTTCCCCCTCCCTTTTGTGCAAATGACTATGGGACATGGGCTCTTACGCGCGGTTTCCAGTGGCTATCTTCGTGTTTTTCACGCTTCTGCTTGCCTCTGGCCTATACCAGTATCTACCGCAGCATGTTTCCATCATGCGTCAGCGTGTGCTCTATTACCTCTGGGGTCAGGAGGGTGATGACCGACTGCTACGGCATCTCGTTGACCACTCAACGCTGAAGGAACTATGATGCTCACGGGGTGGACCACTGTGAGTTTTACATGGCTGTGCGTGTCCGCGAATGACGAATGGCAGACAGAATTCGCACACACATCTGACCCGTACGATTCCTTCAACATACCCTAACCATATACTCGAGATGTGTACTACTCGCATACCTTATTACTTTGTTTGCATATGAGGCACCACGTGACAGACACGCCATTCCGTGGTGGTCGTCCTGCAGGTCGTATCGTGATCGAGTGCCTCGCCCCTGCAACGTTATCATTGCACTCGGGCGGTGAAGCTGATGCACACCAGCTTCTCTTGAGACCGCAGCAGTCCGCCAGGTACTCAGTGACAACAGCAGGCGTCCAAACACTCGGCAGCCGAGCTCTGTCCCGGTGTGATCACTGGGCCGTCGCTCTCTGAGCGACCTTTTGGGTGCACTTTGCGAGTAAATTTCTGCGATGTAGCAGCAGTATCCACCTACCTGACAGAGGGCCGGCAGGTGCTGACACCACCGAATCACGTGCAACTAAAAGTCTGGTCTAATTAGGTGGCGATGCGCCCCCTAAGCTGCCGAAGTCTCACGCCAAACTTCTTCAACCCGTACCACGCATTGCTCGCCGCGTCCAGCATGATGCGCGATTCCGGCCGCATACGAAACTACCTCTGGAGGCGCAAGCTGGTCATCGAGACAACCTTTGCTATCAATGCTCTAGAACCTTGGGAGAAAGTCATCTACTGTGCGCACCGTCCGTTTCGCTCGTTCACCCGTCCCTCTTGTTCATCACCGCGTTCGTGTCGAACAGTCTCGGTGCTATCCCTCCTGGCCTTTCTTCTGTTTAGAGGCGTATGCCGCATATTTCCTTCTCAACTTTTTGTGCTACAACAGCGCGCATCATATTACCTGTGGGGACACGACGCAGACGACCGCGTCCTGAGACACTGGGTCACATCTCCCGCAGTGAAGGACTTGTAGTCTCTTTTTTTTTTCTACACCCGGGCCTCGAGGAAGTGAGTACACGCGTTTTCCTCTCCGCGCCTTTGCGACGTCCGGCCGCTCGTTGAGGCTTCGCCTTTCCAGCGTCCTTTCTCCTCCCTCTTTCTTTCTTCCTTGATGTTGTATCAATCTCCCTCCCCACCCGGCAAATAATCTCAATGTGACTCCCGCTAGTCTCTCTAATGGCTTTGATACCTTGTTTTCGTGGATCATCATACGAACCGGTACTACGTCTCCGCCTGGCAGTTCCGTCTCTCTCTCTCTCGCTACTAAACACCCAAAAAAATATTACTTATTACTTATTCGCTCTCCGTGCTGATGGAAGCCCCACGAGTCGTGTGTCAACTCCCCCCCCACCGAATGTACGCCGCGAATCAGTGGGCCACAGGCGTCAGGAACATTGTTGTCGCTAATGGGCTGTTACCGCTTTCCGTTCTCCTGATGGAATGCCGCGTTGCTCGAGTCGCCGGGCTGTGCTACTGATGGGCATACACACTCGATAGTCGGAGCGCACACAACTCATTTCCAAACCTCCATTCCTCCCGCTATCACGGTCACTCCCGGCCGCAGACGATGCGAGGCAGCTGTGTGTCGGCGGTAACGTCCGGGGGGGATTTGCTGCAAATCGGATCACGCATGGGTCACTGAGTCCGATATGTCTATATTTTGATGTCATATGATCGGTGTAGATGCCCATATGCGCATGTCACCACACGGTCACGGAAAAAACGGCCAACATGGTCGAAAGTGGTTATAGTACAGGCGATGATGCAAAATGAAAAAAATGCGACTGATAAATGTATGAGACTGCGAACAAGAGAACCGTGCGTAAAAAATAGCCGTGTGGTCTAACGGTGTGCGTGTGCGTGTGGTGGAATAAGTTACCTTTGCAGTGGGTTGGGTCATGATAATGATGGATAAACTATTTGCGACAAAAGGACATGGAATGACGACACGTGGAAAACTCGCCAAGTGTAGCCAGATCGTAGCTGCATGCCAGAGAAGAACCAAGCCACCTTGGTATAGGGACCAGTCCCCGCCAACTTTTATCTTAGAGGATTCTATACATATACGCGTCATAGGAGTGACACCGCACTCGTTCATGCCAGAGTTCATGAGGTTGCATGCGAAATAGAAGGATGAGAACGCATCATTGTGCCGTACGGCGGGTCAAACAGGCGAAGGCGAGGGCCGCAAACGACCATGGCCACCCCATTTCTGGAAAACCGGATCGTCTGCCTTGGTGTCCGGGTGGACCTGGAACCTGCCCTCCCAGAGCGCCGCAGAAGATCCCGAGGGGTCGTAACGCGCCGGATCCGAAAGGGTGCCATGAGTATGTGGTGCCCAGCCTGCCCCGATTGAGGATGCTATTAGTGTCGGGACCATGGTCATAATCGAGGATCTTGATCGAATCGCGTCAGTGGAGGAAAAAAAAAAAAAAGATGGACGACGAACAGAGGAACTCTCCGGTCGTTGTGCGCGCGTGCCGAACGACTCTTCCAGACGAATGACGATGAGCGCAAGCGGGCACCGCGGAGGTTCGCAAAGGTCGCCAAATTGTCGCGGACACGTTCGATAGCTTCGTTCCATTCCGTATCGGGTTTGATGGTAGGAAGCACCTCGGTGCTCGGTAGAAGCCTCAGGAAGACCAGCATTCGCTCAAACGGTGTGTTCGGCAAAAGGCGAATGAGAGCTCCCAAAGGGATAGACGCTACGCCCAGGGCAATCGAAACACCCCACTCAAGACCCCTGATGCGAGTCACCTGAAAGGCGGAACCACCAACAAACACGACAAGAATCTGGACGACAACCTCTACGAAACGACGATCAGGCGAGAAAACGGGGCGGACGTAGCAAATGGAGTCACCGATGAGTGTGATCACAATGAAGTAGGGATTTTTCAGTATACCGTCAAAGATGTTCAGCTTGCGGTCCAGTCGTCTAGAATTGAACGAATTAAATATCTGTGCGAACACAAAGATGTTGAACACTACGGTCTGCACGACCGTCTCGTTCGTCGACGTATCCTCGAGACCGAGAATCTGCAGCCCAAAGAAGTGAAAGACAAGAGTGATGGCGATTTGAAAGGCCGACTGTAGCAATATTTGCTTGTACATGTCGACGGTGAACAACGGTGCGGTGAGTTTGTCTGGATTTCTGTCGAGAAGGGCTGGGGATGCAGGGTCGGTAGCGAGCGCGAGAGCAGCAAACGTGTCCATTATGATGTTGATCCAGAGTAGTTGGACGGCCGACAAGACAGAGGTTTCCGACGTCGACGCGATGGCCGTGACGGAGGTGATGACGACAGCGGTCACGTTGGTGGAAAGCTGGAACTGCAAGAATTTCCGGACCGCGTCGTTCACGCAACGGCCCCACATGATGGCTTTGACGATCGAGGAAAAATTGTCGTTCATAAGGATGACGTCAGAAGCATCTTTTGCCACCTCTGTACCAGCGATCCCCATGGAGAAACCGACGTGCGCAGTCTTGAGTGCAGGGCCGTCGTTTGTACCGTCACCGGTGACAGCGACAATCTCCCCCAGGGAGCGCAGTTTTTCGACGAGAATTTTCTTGTCTTCGGGCGAAGAACGAGCGAGAACCTGGAGTCTAGGCACGACGTCGAACATCTCTGCATCGCTCAGCTGCCGAAATATGGGTCCCTCCATGATGATGCCGCCAGCTGTAAAGATCCCGCATTGGGAAGCGATAGAGCGGGCAGTGAGGACGTTATCGCCGGTGCACATCTTGACAGTGACCCCAGCTTTCTGGCAGTCTGCGACAGCCTCTCGAACCCCCTCGCGCAGGGGGTCTTCGATGCCGACAATGCTGATCAGAGTGAGCTCGCGAGCAAGGTCTTCATAATGCATCTGAGTGACGGTCAGCGGACGAGGAGGGCGGAAATGATCCACACACATCTCCATCCACATTCCGGCGCGAGCCCGGTGGAGGCCAGGTGGGGAAGTCGCGGTAGCATATAGCGACGGTTCGGAGCGATTGGTTGGCGTAAAAGATGATCGTGCGGGAAACATTGACTTCAGCGTACGCGTCCATGTCTGCCGTCTCCACAACGGCGTCTTCATTGCTGGTTTGATCCGCATTCGGTGAGACGACAACGTGGCGAGCGCATAGCTTTGTGAGGATCTCGCTAGCCCCCTTGATGTATAACCGGTGGCTGCCGTTCTCCAGCCTGACTACGACGCCCATGGCTTTGCGCTCGCTCGAGAAGGGAAACATTTGAATGACGTCGGCGGCATCGCGTATTTCCTTGTGGCTGGGCCAATCGAACTGCTTGGCAAAGTTCAGGAGCGCTATCTCTGTCTTGCTACCAATGAAGGTAATTTGGTTAGTCACGGGATCCACGTCTTCAAAGGCGGTCGAGTTGACCGCGATGGCTGCATTGAGGAGCTTGCGAAGTTGGGGTGAGAGGACAGTATTGATTTGGCTCTGGTCGACAGAGAAATCCCGGCTGTGTCCCGAAAACTCGGAGTTGGTGCTGCTGCGAGGATGCTCGTCGGAGGACCTGGCTTGTTCATCTCGTGCAAACTTTGCATGGACGCCGACGGATCCCGCAACGACTGTCATGACGTTTTGTGTCAGAGTGCCGGTCTTGTCTGTGCAGATGACGGAAGCGTTTGCCATGGTCTCGCACGAGCCGAGTACACGAACGAGCAGGTTCTCCTTTGTCATGCGTTTGGTAGCGTATGCGAGCGCAAGCGTGACAGCAAGAGGAAGACCTTGGTGAGCGTCAGCACAAACATCTCAGTGACACGACGTCGGACTTGCCTTCGGGCACAGCAACCACCACGAGGGTGACAGAGATGATGAGGATCTGTACAAACGCCATGCCCTTTTGATTTGCGGTTCTTGATGCATTCAAATTCAGCCGTTAAAAGGGCAAACGAGGAGGAAGAAAAAAAAGACCGACCTCGGAGGGTTGCCCGTACCCAGTTGAACGAAGAAACGAATCATAAGAGCAGCAAACAGGACGAGACCCGCCACACTGCCAGCCTTTGCGATCAGTTCCGCGAGGGCGTTCAGCTTGAGTTGCAGCGGCGTGTTCTCGGTGTCGGTGCGCAAGGCTGACACGAAGTGAGACGTTTCGGGGGGAGAAGAGAAACGAGATCCCGCTTACCCATCATGATTCGACCGTTGAAGCTTTTCGTTCCGACCGCAACAACGACGTACCTGCCGACGCCTTCCAGTACCTTGCTACCGCTGATGACGAAACAATCGGTGTGTGATGCACTAGGCAACGCATGGACTGAGTGCCCTTCGACAGTGCCATCGTCTGCAACGTTGTTGTGCGCGCTCCTGAGCTCGAGGCAAGTCGAGTATGGTGCCTTTTTGATGGCGTCCGCTTCGCCAGTAGCCGCCGATTCGTCGCACTTGACGTTGTGCCCGGAGAGGAAGATGCCGTCGCAGGGGATCACCTCGCCCGGCTCTAGTAATGCAATGTCGCCAACCACGACGTCCTACGAGAGACGCACGTGTCACAAAGAGAAAGGGGCGACCTTGCACGCGGGAGACATACTTTGATGTCGACCAGGTGTTCTTTGCCACCGCGGATGACCTTGACGGTACGCTCCTCCTTCTTCTGGTTGAGTGCTTCGAACTGACGTTCTTTCTGCCAGTCGTTGATGGATCCCACGACGACCTGTGGGAGTGGATACGAGAGGAGGCAGACGAACAGGGAGACGACCTACGACGATGAGGATGGCGATGATGATCGCGACGCCTTCGACCCAGTCGACGGGCGGTTCGCCAGCGGGACGCGTCGTGCCAAAGTCCTGAAACAGGCCGAGTGCCAATGATACTACGGCGGCTATGGACAGCAAGACCTAGAAGCGAGCGTGAAGGCGCAGTTCCGAGAGGGAGAGGTGGACCGACGCACCAAGACCTTGTCCTTGAGGGCGAGCCACATGAGGCCGAGGAGAGAGGTCGTCGGGCGGTGTGGCAGAACGTTTTCTCCGTAGACTGCCTTGCGGGCCGCCAACGGAGCAGAGTGAGGGCCAGATGGTTCGCGTACGTTCGCAGCTGGGGGTTGTGTGTCGCCTGGGAGGGTGGCGAGGGGGATGCTTGCATGACGGTCGTGCCTTTGGGAAGCACCTTGGCCCGCGCCGAGGTTAGGGAGCGGCAGGCCGCCGCCATGGTCGGATTCGAGATGCAAGCCACGGGTGGGGTCTGTGCCGAGGCCGTCGAGGATGGCAGAGACGCCTCCGAGAGCTTGGAGGGCAGAGAGGTCCTTTGGATCCAAAAGACTCGCGAGCTGATACGGGTCGAAAGCGAACGGACCGAGGTCGGGCGGGGGTTCCTGGGGCGGAGTGGGAAGGTGCAGCTCGGAGTGAGCGTCGGGCTGGGTGTGGGGAGAGTGGGCCGTGGGGCTGTCGTGGCCGGGGAGTTTGTTTGGGTCGGAAAAGGGGAGCGTGTGGGAGGCGAGGGTGAAGCTGGTCGCATCGGACTTTGGGCGACGGATGGACGTGGCGGTGTGATCTGCCTCTGTTTCGTCGCTGGAGCTGGCGATGGTGGTCGTGCTGCCGTGCAGCCTGCGATGGGCGGTCCTGTCGATGGCAGAGGGGCTGAGGAGCTGGAGGGAGGAGAGACCGGCGCGTCCGTCGGGCTGGTTGTCCCTGAGGGAGAGGGTGGTTGCAAAGTGGACGGACGAGTGGGTGGAGAGGGTCGGGGAGGGGGGGTGTGTGGAGGAGGCGGCGTCGAGGGAGGCGACGCAGGTGAGCGAGGGCGAGGGCGAGCGGGGGATGTCGAGCGAGGGGCGGAGGGAGGCGGGGTCCGGGGGGGGCGGGGGCGGGTCGCTGAGGAGGGAGGGTTTGGAGGAGAGATCGGTGGTGACGATCGCAGGGATGGTGGAGGGAGGCATGCCGGACAGGGGAGGGGGAAGAGCGCCGGAAGCGGAGGACGAGCAGGATATATACGACGACGCGACATGCACACCAACACCTCGCGTCCAGCAGAACGTTCCATTGGAAGACACAGCCCCGTTCCCGATAGAAACTCCCAGACGCACCGTCCACGCCCACGCACCGAACCAGTTCGTCTGCCCACACCCCTGCCACGTCGCGCCAGCTCGCCCATCCGCTCCCCTCCTCCCCCCCCCCGTCGCCGCGCTCCCAATCTCTACACCTCCCATTTTGGGTCGCAGATCATCCCACGCTGGCCTGCTACGTCATCTCGCCCCTCGCCTGAGCACCGTGCTAGGTGATGCACGCCCATGCCCCGCGTGTCTTTGAGTTGACGCGCCAACGCCCGGCCGTCGCGCACCCCCTGACTGCGCGTATGCCGGTGCACACCGCGTCCGATGGCCCTCGTCATCCCGCGCAGTCACGCCCCGACCAAGCCAACGGCACCCGGCCCGGTGCTCCTCGCCCATCAGTCCTTCCGCTTTGCGATCGGCCCCATGCCTACAGCGTGTCTGCCCGTGCAGCGGCCGACGAGCGTCGTCCTCTGTAGCCTTGGCGACTTGGCCGACGCTCGAACTGGCATGGCATCATCATGCCATAACGGGCAGGTCCTGTAATCCGCCGCCGTTCCACACAGAACATTCCAACATACGAAACGGGTGTCTATATTTGTGCCAAACGCGCATATTATCTGGCGGGTCTCTCCTTTTCGACCACACCGCTGCCGAGATGGATCTCGCCCTCCCACCACTCGCAGCCGCCCCATCACTCCTCAAGCCAATTCTGTGGGATGGAAGCTCGGTCGTCTTCTTCCTCGCCAGCTTGGCGGGAGGTAAAGGGCTCCATATGAAACCTCGTCATGGGGCCTGTCCAGCGGACGCCAATCAAGGGTTGCGCGCCCTTGCACCCTTATCGTGGAGATCGTGCGTCGACAGATCCGTCTTCTTCCTAACAGAGCCCTAATACCATCAAACGAGGACGTCCTTGACGGCCCGCGCCGAGCGCCTTTGCCATCTCAGCTTCACACCAGCCCATTCGACAAGCCAAATCGGTCGAGGCTATGTATCATGACCGCCACCGACGATATTGCTTCTCTACCACCCGAGGGTGCCCCCTGTCAGGAATCAGGGCGCATGGCGAGTCCCGTAAGCTACCCCTTGAATCGATATACCGTACGCGTCCATGCTCATGTCCACCGCAACTCCCGCTTCGCACACCGCCGCCTAGCCCATACAAGACCATTGGAGGACACCTCGACGGCGCCCGCCACGGAATGTGCAGCGCCAAGAAAGCGCGGTATTCGCCCCCAGTGGGTGCGTGTGCGTGTGTGTGTATGCCCGTGCTGGCGCAAGCAAGCTTGTCAGCGAAACCGGTGCTCGCATCCCTGCTCACCTGCGGCATTCCGGGCCTATGCACGAGGACGTGTCCCCATCGGGCGGATCTTGAAGCGCAAGCAACGCTCATCGCTCAACCTAAACGGCCGATGTGATACGCGTCCTCGCGTCGTCTCATGTATGACGACGACGACAAGGGTTGGACGCTACACGCACGCATACACACACACATATCCCAGGGCGGATGGACAGGCTCTGAGGTGATCGTGTGCTGCGAGTCGCCAAGCGTAACACTGCCTAGATGGCGATCAACGACGGCCCATGAGAACAGTGGATGCCTCGCGGAACGCCGTTGGCTCTGACGCGTGCGATAACGAGCGGGCAACGCGGATGCGTCCATTCAGAGAGCGAGGCCAACGTTGGACGCGGAACGCAGAACCCCACTTTGCAAAGAACGCTGTCGGCACGCGCCCGGCAATGCAGTGGGGCATGACTGCGGCGAGGTCACCATCTGTTAGTCGTACCGTATTATTAGACATCATGAGGAAAAAAAAAAAGCGCGGTTGGGACGAACGCCGCTGCCATGTGCGACCATGTTGCCGTCGTCGAACGTGTTCCATTGGAAGCCTTCCACAGGCACTTGGATCCGGAGGGGATTTACCCGCGGCCAAGGAGTCGCCCGGCTCTTTCTGGCAGCCCAAACCGAACCAGTTTCGGAGAGAGAGGGTGAGGGAAACCCGGCAAGCATGGAACAAGCCCGATGAGATGCCAACACACCGCCAAAGAACGTCCATCTTGGCCGGCAGCGCCGCAGCATGTGGACTTGGAGGACAGAGATCGCCCGAGAGGAGGGTATTGCGACCTGGCTTCTCAGCAGGAGGCCAACCGGGTGGAACGATCTGATCTAGAGGAAACCGGGGGGCAAAGATCGCGGTTGGGAGCGTAGTAATAGTCATCCGTCAGCCCGGGCCACGCTGTGCTGAGCCCTGTGGAAAGCCTGCTACACCTAGTATGAGTATGGGCATGTGCGATCACTTCGCACCCGGTGGCGCACAAGTTGGATGCACCAAGACGACGTGTGGGCCACTGACCGTGCCAGGGACGACCGCACTTCCATTGCATTCCCCACACAAGACCCATGTCACGACCTCAGGCTGATGTCATTCCCTGCAAGCACATTGAAGTTCCCACGCGTCCTACACATGGCGGCCAGAAGAAGTTCTATAGGAACAGGTGACGTAGAAATTGTGTAAGTGCTATCTCTCGTCTATGTTTCGAGAAGCAGAGCATCATAAAAACTTGCGTAAAAAAGGAATAATCATATAGAAGAGCCAACGGATAGATAGACTGGGCGGACGGCGGGATGTATGTAATATCGTCTGCGTTAATCCCTGAATATTCGAAAGTCACGCCTTCTGAAACCTTCATGGTGCTGGGCTTACCACCTGCGGGGTAGGTACTCGCCCGTTCACCACGCCGCTTCCCGGCTCCTCGCCCCTTGTTTGCGTGACTTCTGTCTGGCCTTCTTTGTCTGCGGAGCCTTGTTTCAGTCGAGACATTTCCCTGATAAAGCTGGACCCCCAAAACGCCGCGGAATACTTGTTGACGTATTTGAACAGCTTGCGATGGTTCTCAGCGCGTGTCTCAGCGTCCATCGTGACGGCCTCATGAATGGCGTTCGCGACTTGTTGCGAATCCCACGGGTTGACGACAATAGACCCGTTAAGGCTCTGAGCAGCCCCCGCAAATTCGGAAATGATCATGACACCCTGGCGAGCTTGTTGGCAAGCAATATATTCATACGACACCTGCGTGGCTCCCCCGCGTCAGTCAACGTTGCAGCGAGGCCACAGTCCCTTACAAGGTTCATTCCATCCCTGGTGGAAGAGACAAGGCAGACGTCACTGATGGCGTAGAGGGCACAAAGCTCATCAAACGCCAAGCTCTTGTGCATGAAATGAATGGGCATAAACTCCACCGTCCCAAAACGGCCATTGATGCGTCCAACCAGTTCGTTCACCGTCGACCGCAAGTTCTGGTATTCCTCGACGTCTTGGCGGGACGGAACGGCCAGTTGTACCAACACGACCTGCACCGGGGTCAATGTCATCAACGATCCTGGGCGTGGCGAGTTCGCACCTTTCCGATCCACTCTGGATGCTGCGTGAGGAAGAGCTCGAGCGCGTGCAGCTTCTGGGGGACGCCCTTGATGTAGTCGAGGCGATCAACGCCGACGATGAGCTTCACCCCCGCAAACCGCTGCTCTAGCTGAGCGACGCGCGCCCTCACCGAACCCTTCTTCAAGTTCTGTTCGATCCGCTCAGAGAGAGAGATCAAGCACGGGGCGCGCACAAACTCCCACCTCGATAAAAGAGCCGGGCTCGATGCCTATGGGGAAGGTGCCGACGTGTGCCAAGCGCCCCTCGAACTCGACGCCGTTGGGCATGGTGGGCAAGCCGAGTATACGCGTGCACGAAGACAAGAAATGGCGCGCATAGTCGTACGTATGAAACCCGATGAGGTCGCTAAAGAGTATGCCGAGGAGGATTTCGCGGCGAACGGGAAGGATGCTGAGGGGGTTTGTCAGCATACCCGGGCCGGACACCGTGCTAGGCGCGCGCACCGATAAATCTCGCTGCTCGGGAACGGTGTGTGCAAGAAAAAGCCAATCTTGACGCCGGGAATCTTCTCGGTGTTGGTGGGGAAGCTCTCTTCGAAACCTTCCGTGATCTTGGAGAGCTCTCGTTTCTGCCACTCTCCGCCCGTCGCACCATCGACGAGCCCTCGGAGGATCATAGGAAGGAGCATGAGGTGGTAGTCGTGCACCCAAATCATCGCACCGGGGGTGATCTGTGCGCGGACTACTTCAGCGAACTGCAAATTGGCTTGGCGGTAGCCTGTCCAATTTTCCTCTTCAAAATTCATCTCTCCGGGGTGGTAGTGGAAAAGTGGCCACAAGATCGAGTTGGAAAACCCATTATAGTGGCGTTCAGAGACGTCGTCGTCGACGTAGACGGCATGGCAAGAGTATTCTTCCAGGAGCCGCTTGTCGACTTTCGCACGATCTTTGGGGGGAATGAAGAACCCGGGCCAACCGATCCAGGTAAAGTTCAACGACTTCTTGAAGCCAGAGAGGGCGGACACGAGTCCGCCAGAAGACATCTTGAAGTGGTATTCGCCAGAAGCATCCTTGGTGATTGTGACAGGAAGCCGGTTGGAGACGACGATGAGATGGGTTCTTTGACCAGAGTCCATGTCGGCGAGACTGCAGTCGGAAGACGGGCGAGGGAAGAGTGAAGATGGCATGACGGGACACACCCGGGATTATAAGAGCCGCGAGTTAGACCAAGAGTCCGCAGAAATCATGCAGGAGAACCGGATTAGGGATCGGGGAGATTATTATCGGATCCGGCTGGAACTTGCAGGTGCTTCGTGAGCTCAAGGTTGACGCGGACGAACGTGCCAGCACACGGATACCCGGACGAGGCCAACTCACGCGGGACGAGCCAGGCGGAAGTTCGACTCTGAGAACTTCCAATTTGAACCGAGCATGCCAGGTCAGCTCATCCGCGCCCACCCCTCTCCGATGTCTCCCGCATCGCCCATGTGCCAGTGCCTCTTCCGAGCTACGTACTCCGCCTCGAGCATCGCTCGTGCATTACGAGAATGAAAATGACGGGCTTGATGCAGGCCCAGAAGTTCACACAATCTCAGATGCAGAATGCTTTGTATTACATACAGCGCACGGCAAGGATGGTGCTAGACATGCATGTCGTGGTCAGTCAAAGAGACCGAAGCCCTGCAAGGTCATTCAGTCATAGCGAACGGACGCCGCACAATCTGGCTTACCATGTCTTCGTCAGATTCCTCCTTCTCCTCGACCTTCTCTTCTGCTTTCGACTCCTCGGCAGCAGCGGGTGCAGCAGACTCCGCAGCGACGGGAGCGGCAACAATGAACGCCTCGGGGTTTTCCAAGTATTCTTTGGCCTAAGTGACGAGGGTTAGAGCTAGTTCTCTCGATATGAGCGGTACTCAGTAACAAGATAGGAAATGCATCATAAAGTTCAGCATTTTCAGCGTGATGGAAGCATCACAAAATGTGGGCAAATGATGTTGAACTGACCTTTTCAGAGCCCTCAAAAGTGTAATCTGTGGCCAGGGAAACAGCAATGAGATTCTTGTACGAGTTGACAAGGGAGTGGAAGATGGAAACAATCGTCGGGTACCCCAGGGCGAGCGAAATGGTTGCAATCGTCTTGATTCCAGACAAAAATCGGTCGAGAAGTTCCTTCTCGTCAATGTCGAGGACCGAGGGAGCGAACACATTCCCGGAGTCATAAATCTGAACCACACTCATGCCATAGGTGAAGGGGGAAATGTTCAGCATGTTCAAGAGAGTGGCCTCGGATGGCCCAACACGAGTGCCAGCGGTGACGACTTGCACATCTGAAACAATTTCAATGGTTCCACGAGCGATCTTTGTGGGGATACCGAGGGCTTGGAAGAAAGATGTCTTTCCAGGTTCCATACCGGTGTTACCAGCAGGAACGAGCACGTCCTTGGGGGCATAAGCACCAGCACGAGCAGGGGCAGCGACCTTGTTGGCGACAATAACCTCACGGACTTCCTTGAGATCAGAGGAAGTAAACACGAAGCCAATGTTTCCTTTGACATGTGGAAGGAGCCTCTCGAGTTGCGGAGACTCGGCGAGAATGGAGCGCAGGGCACGGCGAACCATTGTATTCTTTCCCATCAAGACGACACCCTTTTCACGGAGAGCGCCACGGATCTGGTGCATCTGTTTGGAACCGACATTGTCAACGTTGACGACGAATATAGAGGCTGGACGGATCGGGTCACCAAATGGATGAGTGGATGATGCTACAGTACGCACGATACTTGGCGATGAGGTCCTTCAACTTTGCGAAGTAGAGCTCTTTCTGTGCGCGAGTTGCACCCATCGTTGTATGTAGCTAACGCGCTACTGAGGGTTCAAGCGGCATTATTTGGTGCGCACAAAACTTACATTGTTGATATAGGTGATTTTGAGCAGATAGCTAGTGCCTCCCGGTTGACCTCTGGAGATCAGTGAGAAAAATGACACAGTCAGCCATTGGGCACGTACCAGCAGTGCCAACGGATTTTTCAAGGCGACTGGCCAGGGATATGAGATTGATCACGTCAATTGAAACAAGGTTTAGCTTCCATGAGGGCCGGGAAATTCCGTGTTAGTTCTTGAAATAAGGTTTATTTTCCGTCGGAATAGGCCGGCGATATGGGACACGTGACGCGTTCTCGTCCTGTTTGTTCTCGTCCGCGTGAAATGGCATGTTGCGATGCCGTCTGTCGACCGTCCGAACCGTTGGCGGCCATGACACCGGTCCAAGGCGAGTGCTGCAACATGCCCCGTCTTGCTTTTTTTCTGACCTTGTTCCAGATTGTCTCAGACTCTACGACTCTCGATACTCCGGTTCAGTTGCACACAAGTTGGCCCCATAGCTGACTTGGTCGGGGAACCGGATACCCCAAAATTTACTTTATCGTATGCACAGCACAACTCTCCTGGCTCGCAGGACCCGCTCCATTTATTTTTGGAGTCTTCTGCAAACATCGTGGAACATCGCGACCGTTGTACGGGTTCATCCCCTCAGACCAGTCACTATGCTATCGACGCCTTGAGGTGGTATCTATCCTTAGACAACGTTACATCAGACCGCCCTTTCCTTTGTTCTGCAACCACTCTTCGCTCCCTTTACTACCGCGCAGAGTCGAGAAACCAACTTGGGATGCTGGATTCCGATATGCTTACCTTTTTGATAAGCTTGTTTGGGTCGTTATCCGTCGACCCTTGTCTATCCCTTCCATATAGAGTCCCACTGGCAGCTCGTCTCCTGCAGGTGTCTACACGCAGGACCCACTGGCGTTTCATCCTGAAAGTTGGGAAATACAAGTCAGAGAGGGGAATGTCCCTTCACGATTCTGATCGGTTTTGGCTGATGCGTGCCGAACTTGCAGCTGTCCAAGCTAGTTCAACCCCAGAATGTAAGTTCCTCTTTCCCGCGGCATGTCAACCACTGCATACAAGCCCCACAGCTCTCTCGGGTGATGCTCACAGCGCCATTCTCCGTGCACGTATACACTACCACATCATCCGTCGACATTCCCGTCACCCCGAGGTACATGCATACTACCTTGAGACACTCCTAGCTATTCGGGATCCGCGACTTCCTGACCTTGCTGCTCACGATCTCTCTTTCCTTCTTCGCACTCACACCATGTGTCGCCCTTGGCTGCAGCGTCTGCTCTATCGTCTAGTCATCCATTATGGGGGTTTGTTGTCAACTCGGTCACAAGAAGCTATCCTCGCCGCGCTTTGGGGTCGCCGGAAAGCTAATAAGACCTTTGATCTCATCCCTGAAAACGGTCTAGCAGGGACAGGCCTGGGTTTGAACGACTGCAATTTGGATGCTATATCAATAGCTCGTTCCATTTCTGCTACCCTGTTAGGCTTTGCTGGTCACCCTCCCAACGACAGACTCGTAGATATGTCTGGTCATCTCGTTTCCGCCCTTTTCCCGGAGCACGCGCTCCCTCTGCGTTGGGGCTCGCTGCTCTTGTTCTCCGTCTTCAACTCCTCTAAGACGTCACACTTTAGCGGAATGCATTGGACGAGCGATCAAACAATGCCACAGGTAACATCATGTTGGCAAGTTATCTTTGGCCTCGC
Source organism: Boletellus aff. lepidospora (assembly GCA_038094175.1). NCBI lineage: Eukaryota > Fungi > Basidiomycota > Agaricomycetes > Boletales > Boletaceae > Boletellus > Boletellus aff. lepidospora. Next base: position 20,450 of record JBBPTT010000054.1, read on the forward strand.
TACCGTAGAGAAAATGATACAAGAACCGACCCCACCGCTCGAAATGCAGGGTACCTCCGCAAGGGAGCTCTCTCGAACGACACGTGCCTTGTACCAGCGGTGGTCATCAATTCTGAACCCGTGCTTGGTCCCCCGGGATCTTGCATGTGCTGTTTCCACGTCCTTTTACAAGATAGCAAGCTTTCTAGCAGACGCGACTTTATTAGTTGATTGTCAAGGTCTACACCATATCGAGGATCATTTGCAGTGCTCCCAGAAGTCGGTGTCCAAACGCTTTGTTGCTCATTACATTGCAGCGATAGTGCGCATCCGGGGTCTCTTTCCAGACGTGGTGTTCACGGCCTTGGAGGCTTTCTCCCCCGACCCGAAGCAACAATGTCAGTTCCTGGCTTCTGCCGTGGAAATTCTTGCGCCGATCGATGCCCATCTTGCCTACAAACTCTACACTGTCGCTCAAGAAAAGGGGATGAAACCCGACACGGTAGCAACTCACAAGCTTGCTACGTCTCTTGCTCAGCGTGGAGCGCTTCGCCAAGCTGTCCTCCTCATCGATCATGAGCGTTTTTCTCCAGAGGAACGGGGAATTCTACTCTCCGTGATCGCGCGCAGTCTTAGGGAGAACCCCTGGATTCGCTACCCTTTGAGTGTCTTTGTTGCCATCGCTGACGAACTTGTGGCTCTGTACCGGTTGCACGTTCCTCCTGAACACTTTCGAGGACATCTCGAACAACTGTTTGTCGTTTTATCCCGACATGGTAGGGGTAGCCAACTCCTTCCTGCGGCGCTATCCATCCTCAGAAAGTTGCCCGGTTTCTTTAAGCCGCGATTCTTTGACCGGTATTGCCGTGCATTGATACGACACAGGCAACTATCTGCTGCCAACCAATTCTTGGATGCCATCATTACTGCACAGCCGAGAATCGCTCACTCTCTTCGTATCCTCAAAGATCGAATCGCAGCACAAACCAGGGCGTCTCGATTGCTCAAACCTCCCCGCCGCCGCCCAATGTCGCTTAAACTGTCTTCTCGTCTGCGCCGCTGTCTGCACGCAGGGGCTCCGCTTGAACGTTCGCTCCGAGAACTTTTGAAATCGGGACGCGTTCTCGCCGCCAAACAGGTTTTTGCCGGCGCGGCGCTTACGGTCCCTTCCAGCCGGCGAACCGCCTTGGGGAATATTCTGCTCCACGGGGTATCACTTCAACCTACGCCACGTAATGGGAGACGCGTCCGCAGGGTCCTCGCGCTGTTGGAGAACCTTGTCCAGAGGCACGGTCTCCGACCCGACAGGGTGACGGTCAACATTCTGATCAAGGTTATGATCAGCTGGCGATCTGCGTTTGGCTCCTCCCGGCTCCGTGGCTTGTTTGATCGGCTCGTCCGGGGTGGGTATCCCGCTGGAGCGTATTCGGCCCTGCATCCCCCGTTTGGCACCCGACAGACGCCGCTCTCGGGATCCTCTAGCCTCTCGACGCTTCCATCGTTTGTCTCGTTTGAGAAACACTCGAAGCCGTTGTACAAGATGCTCATCAAGGCATTCTATTCCTGTAATGATGTGGAGGCTGCGAGGATGGTGGTGGGGATACTCAGGGTGGAAGAATACAAGAGCGCGATGGAGAAAGAAAGGAGGCAAAGGGCGAGATCGAAGGGCAGGGTCAAGGCAGCTCAGAAGAATATGACGTGCTAAACCCCGTTGTACCTTGGTTGTTTGGCGGGTCTATTCAAGAGCTCATTCGAGCGACGCTGTGCAAGGTTGAATGTACATGTCCAAATACTTCGTCTTCAGTGTCTGATTTTGCGTACGACCCCGACGAGAGTTGTCGTTCAAGCCTGACACGAAGCGTTCTTGATCACTCCAAGCTGAAGCGCCCTCGGATGCATGCACAACTGATGCGAACCTGAATCCAGTGTCGATTGCACCTGAAACCGAGAGATCCCGCGATGATCCCCAGCGAGTCCTTGTTGCACGTGGGAGATGACTTGGCAGGCCATGAGGACCTAAAACAAAATGCAAGCGCCCGCCAGGAAGATCATAGTGCCCGTTCTTCTCGAACTGACGGCGGACGAGCTTGAGGCTAAACATATCCGAATGACGGTGCTCGGTCGCGCTACTCGTTGACACACACATGACGGTAGAGACCCGGGCCCAGGGTCTGCTCTGTCAAAGGGGCCATGGCGCGCGACGAACAATAATTAATTGCCTGCGCTCCCCCGGGCTCACTGTCCACATCGGACAGGGGGCTCGAGTAGCAACCGGGCACCGCGTGCGTCGTCCGTCCTCACATGCGACGACCGACAGCGGCGTTAAGAGCAATTAATCGCGAACAAGATCAACGGATGTTTATTTCTCGCAAGCGTCGCCAGCCCGACCCTCTGCGACGATCTCCGCACTGTAAACCCAAAACATGTGACCCTGCCAGATTTGGGAGGTCGGCCTGATAAGCGCGCGCGCCGTCAGCGCAAACCCGCCGACACGACGGATGGATCAGTGTTTGGTGCTGGGCTAAACGCCGTGCTAAGTGCGGAACCAGCAGTCTAGCCCGCCGACAGACACGAAACCCGGCCACGTTTGGACCCGTCCTCGATACCGATCCATCCGTTGCAGTGCGCGAGAGACGCCCCGGCCAGATGTGTCCAGCCCGGCGCTCGTCGGTGACGGTACGCGACACAGAGCGATTCCAGGTCCCGCCCTCGCTGATCACGCGCGATCGCAGCCGCGTCCGCGTCGAGTCCGACGGCCGTCGTACAAAATGCTCGAAAACCCACAGCTGGCGCGTGGTCTTCGCCGCGCGTGGAGGCGTCGCCGCAGCCCCTCGCCGCAGCGACGTCCGCGGGCGATGACCAAGGTCGAGGTCGTCGTTCCGACCCTGCGGCAGATCGACGCCCGCAGAGAAATCGCCAGAGCCCGTGCCCGGGCCGTGCGCCAGTATGATGCCCATGCACGACACAGCGCTTCGCCACCGCGCATCAAGTCGGAAGAGGAAGACGTGAAGATGCCCTTTTTCCTGCGGGTACTTGTTTCCTTTCCTCGCCCGTCCTCACTGCGCATGTGTGTGTGTTGATTTCAGGCCAGGATCAAAGTAGAAGAAGACGTCAAACCCGAGAAAGTCACACCGGAGAACACGGTCGCCCAAGATCGACTAGAAACGCTCGGCTACGATGCCCTTGACATCAGGGTCCCCCGCGAAATTCTCGAGGTGACCACGTCCAGAGAAATCACGACGCGCATCTGGGGCGGTTGCCCGCGAGACACCTTTCCCAAGATCGGAAAACACTTCACCCACGGACTCGACGACTTCATGTACGTCAGTCTCATGTACGATCCGCACGCCCCTCGTTGGCCGGGGTCTCCGGGCTTGAGCTTCGGGTTCAGAGACGATGGCCAGGAGTGGCCGAAAATCATGCGCCTCATCGTGCGCCTGGGGGCCAGCACTTGGCAGTACATGGGCCAGTACAGACTGACGGCAGCCCCTCCACTCACACCCGACGAGTGGCGCGCGCAGCCCTTTCAGGTAAAGACCCGGCCCCTCCTCTCCGAGACGGTCGAGATCTCATGACACGCTCAGGTAAAGCAAAGGTGGGCCTGTAAACTTTCGGCGGGAAAGATGGGCCGTGGCCTAAAAGCAAAGATCATTCTCCGCAAACGTCTGGGCCGTGATCCCACACCCCGAGAGATCGCGTTCGCTCTGCAATCCAAAAACCGATATTATGTGAGGGCAGATGAGATCCTCCAAGCGTATGACGAGGGTCGAGCAGTGTGTTTTTTTCTTGCTCGCTTGCATTTGGGGATAAAATGTGACCATCAAGGCCTAGGTGGTTCATGTGTGGTGCATGAAGTGCGTCGGTTACGATGTGGATTTTCAGAAGAGGATCGTAGCTGGCTCTCGAGATCACGGCCGGTCTTGATCGGTGCCTGGTAGACTGTCTCGCCTGCGGTTGAAGTGGAATGGTTTCCTCTCCGCGTGTTTTCATTACTTGGATCACAATACTCTCGTGAATGAGCCACAGCTCGAGGCCGTCGCCAACTCGAGTGGTTCCGCAAATGCCATTAAACGCGATCATGGCGCTCCGAGATCTAAATACACATATTTAAAAGAGAGACAACAGTGATCCAAAGGGCCCGCCAGCCTCTATAGGCTTACAACTTCTGGCATGCTCGGATCCTCGAGATCTAGCATGGCTACTTTATCCTGCAAAGTATGAGGCTCGACATCTCCAGCTTGCGTGCTGTCCGATCCCGAGTCCAACGAGGAAGAGCCGACGGTCGTGCTCCCCGCCTCACTGCTCGGAGTAATCGGGCTGGGCCTCGGTGGGCTCTCGGGATCGGGCTGACACGTCGTGCTGTCAGTCCTGATGACCGGAACCGCCGCCAGCGTCGCCTGCGGCTCCTCTCCCATCCCCTTCTCTTCTTCCTCCTCCTCTTCCTCGATGCTGTCCGAACGGGTGAGCTTGCCGGGAGGCTCGATTTTGGGCAGCACCACTTGGTGCTCGTCGGCCTCGTGCGCGCTCGGGAACGCCACCCCCATCCTGCGCGCGAGTTTGCGCTCCCGAAGCCTCGCGAGGCTCAAGCGGCGCTCCTCCATCCACTGCTCCTCGTCGACGACGACCTGTGCGGTCGCACGCACAACGCCCTCGGCCGTCGATGCGAGCTTCTCACACTCCAAGCCGATGCTCGCCGCAGCAAGCACATGCATGATGGGAGCGTGAGAGCGCGGGTTCGGCATGCGATGCGCAAATGTGGCCGTCATCCTGATTACGCCAGACCAGATCGGTAAGCGTTGGCGTGAAGATGACCCGCGCGCCACACACACGCGTCACTCACCCTGGACCGAGGATAAACTCGCCTCCCAGCTGGGAAAAATCGCCACCCTTTTCCCATATGGGCATGCCAACTCGGAGGGCGTTCTTGAAGACCATGGCGATGCCCCCCACCGATCCGTGACGCACGTATCCACCTCGCTTGCGCTGCGACTTGGGCTCCATTATGCGCAAGGTCATGCCTAGTGCCTTGTGGAGGCGCAACGTGGGGTCGGTGTAAAACGTGAACGGAGTGCGAAATATGTCTGGACATGCTGTCATTGACAAACCGGAGCCGAGGTCGTGGATCAAACGCTCACGTCTATACGATTTGATCATATTGAAGGATCCATTGCCAATAACGACCAAATTGACGTCGGCTTCTTTGAGCATTCTGGTATCCACGTTGCTCGCCACTGAAAACATGTAATCTTGACATAACGGACACCTGAGCGCATGTCAGCATGGTCCTTCACACGACACGGCAAACCTGACCAGAAGTGTCGGATGAAGAGAACGATGGTCTTCTGGTCGCGAAAGAGCTCGCCAAATGGCACACGCAGACCGTTTTCAGCAATGACAAAACACGATGCGGCGTCCGCGAGCTGCCTGGGGGTCGGAAGCGCGTGCTCACTGAATGCCGGGGAGGAAAAGGACTGGGCCGTAGATGGTCGTGAGGGCTCGCATCTAGGCAGCGAGCTGACGGCGGCGCCGGAGCCGCGACCGTCGATGGTTGTCAAAGAACGCAAGTGGGTGGGTACCCTGGCGGGGGACGAGGGGGGATATGTTACACGAGAAGAGCGGGAAGGGGAGACGGGACTGGCGATGCCACCCGTGAGGCCCAGCTCAGCATCCGTGAGGGGTTCGTAAATGTATCCGCTGGTCGAGTCGTGGGCGGGGCTGAGGACGTCCATGGTGTGTAGACGAGTGGCCATCTCTGCCGGGAAGAGCGTCGTCGACTTGCGACGAGCGTGGAAGGTGTTCTCTTCTGAGGCGTGCTTGGACTTGGATGGCCGTTCACTGGAGAGGTGGGGGAATGACGTATAAGAAGCATTTGTTTGACTCAATGTCAAATTGTCAGAAGACTGACGGGTCAGAGTCAGGCGACTCCCAATCTTCTTTGGCAACAGTCGAGAAAGCTTCTTCGCCTTATTCGTTTGGGCCATCACATGGTCGTCGGCTGAGAAGGGAGCTAGACGGAGCGGAGAGGACGGGGTGGGGCCTCCAGTATCGGACTGGACGCGCGACATGAACGAGTGGACGCTTTCGTTGCTCGGCCCGATGGAGGAAGTAGGCGAGATAGAGAGAGGTTCTGCAGTGAACGCAGGGGTGGACGACAACACGCTAGCAAGGGTGTATGACTGCAGCTTTGAGTATCCATACGGCGAGTTTTGAGCTGAGATGGGCAACGTAAGGCGTGCTTCTCCCCTCGACACAGCCGAGCGGGAGCGCCGACGTTGGATAGGGACGATCCGCGAGCAATCCGAGGTGCAACCCTGTGGGAGCCAAGAGGGCTCCTCTGGCCCACACGCAGATGAGATGTTGGACGTACTTCTATTGAATGATGCCGTCACGAGACCTAAATTCCGGGTAGGCGCCGGCAGGGTATCGAGGTTGGGATGTGCCTGGTACAGGTCCGGGGGGTATCTACCACCGGTGTATGGGAGAGATGGGAGATGGGAGGTGGATTCTCCGCGGAACGAGAGGGGAGCGCCGCTACTGCTCAACGTACTGGCGGTGCGACTTCGAAGGACGGAGAGTGGTGCAAACGGATCATCGGGGTCTGGGGTTGGGTAGCGCGCCTCCAGCTCCAGGCTGGGGGCAGGCTTTCGTCGGACGCGGGAATGGCCAAAGGATGAGTCGATAGATGATACAGACATGATACAATCATACAGTTCCTTGGCTCTACCAAGGCGCAAAACGTGTGGCAAGGAGGGGGTGCCGACGGGAGGGCGAGGGTGCTTGGACGATCTCTAAGCGCGTTTATGTACGATTTCCATCGTGGCCTTGGTGAGGAGTGACGGTCTGCGAGCTGCGTTGAGAAGCTCGTTGGCAAGTCGAGGGATTACACGTTTCCGCATTGCCTCAATTCCCGTCGGTTGCCGCGCCTCTTTATCACCCGATTGCACATGGGTTGCTTCGCGGTGCTTCTGGGCCTGTGAGCGAGAGCAAGACTGGCTTTGTGCGTGAGCCGGACGCGCTGGTTATCGGTCGCCCACCAGGTGCAGGAACGAGGCCGAGTTGGCAATCTGACCGCGGCAGGCTACTGCGGGCAAGGACACGCGGAAAGTTCGACGGCGATCTGTGCACGACGCTGGACGACTCATTTCGCGCGCACGCCGATCGAAAACCCTGCAGCCAGGCCGCTCCACTTCCAAGACTCCTCCGTGGGCGGAGAATCGGTGGGTCACGAAGATGGTCGATTCCTAGGCAATACGTCTACCAGCTATTCGTCGTAGGGGAGAACATTCCGATGGTACGAGATCTCGAGACACTTGGGCAAACCGACATCCTTTATCCAGCACCTCCCGACTAGCATCTTCCACCGGCGGGTACAGACTCGGGTTGAGCCATGAGCTGTGAGGATAGTCAGGATCGTTCTGCAAGTCACAAGTGGGACAGCTGGCCTTGACGGTCTGAGCAGTGGTGAATACCATGGCGGCCATTCCAAAGATACCCAGCGCGACATCTCCAAGCTTCTGCATCGGAGTCTTCGCCACCGCCTTGTAATGCAGCATCGCAGGGTATACAAAACATAGCGGGATACTGCAAAATCAAATCATTCTCCACAAGATATGCAGCCTCAGGGACCGAACTTGCCATGCAAAACTGCCAATCAGCGCGACAAACTTGTCAAGGTCCGCAGCACCAATCCAACTAATCACCGTGCAAACCATCACCAGCCCAAAACGGAAAAAGTTCTTGAGCCATTTCACACGTGGATCCCGTTTGCCGCTCCTCACGAACAGTCCATTCTCCAAGATGCGCACGGCCGGGAAGAACTGAAGCGGGATAGACAAGAGAATCGCTATGGAATATAGGAATTGCACCTGTTTCGCCGAGTTTGCCAGACCATTCGGACCTCTGCAAGGTGTGTGAACTTACGGCTTGTGTGAACTTATTCCTCTGGTCAAGGTTGACCAGGACCACTGCTTTCACGTCAGATCCGAAAGTTAAATATGCAAGCGCACCCGCTCCACCAAAGAGCACTGGAACGAAGAGTGAGCAGCGAATGGCGACGGGCAACATAAGAGAGATCAAGTACCCAAGGTCCCGAGCATCACGCCAGTCAAGGCTTTGGGAAACTTGCGCGGTTCACGCATCGCATCCGTAATCGGTATGACCTCCACTGCTCATCAGAATCTCTGAGTGAAATTTGGTGATATGGAACGTACCAGACCCACTCCTTCAAACGAGAAAACGGCAGTACTTTTTCAACAGCATGATGATAAGAGATTGTGGACACTGATCTAAACTCAGGCTCACCCGATGAACAGTGGGAAGTCTCGTGGGTTGAACATCTGAACTTGTGCTATGCCCCGATCACTGATGAGGGAGAGTTCACTCGCAAAGATGTAAATAAGGCCAGCGAGGATGAAAGCATCAGCAATGAGCGCAGTCGTGCTGAGCTTTGCAAGGTTTCTGACAAGAGCCGATGGCAGAAAGATGACCAACTGGATGATGATGAAGAACGGGACGGAGAGATTAGTAGCACAGTCTGTGGCTGCGGAAACAAATGCCTATGAAAGTCGGTTGTGCTGTTGCAGAACTGCTCGTGGACGAACTGACCTGGAGGTTTTCCGCGACGAAGATGGTATAGGCTGTGACGAATCCGATCTGAGATATTGCGATGGAGAAGAGGATCGCATATCGCATCCATGGACCGTATAGCGCACCACCGATATCTAAACTCGATGAGCACGATCTGCTGCATTCGAGGATACGAGTCACTTGCCTCCAAATGATCCAGAAACGACAAACTTTGCCTCGACCAAGAGTAAAAATGAGTACAAGGAGATCAAGGCAACGAATGCAATGGTGACGATGGAAAAGATAAGCCCGCCGTTGGCGAATCTGTTCGGTTTGTGAGGATCAACGACGGAATTGTTGGTCAGAGAATGACTTGCCCTTTCCCGAGGAACAAGACGCCGGTCCCAACGAACGACTTGAGAAGCTGGAGAGAAGCGGGTGTCAGGATGGTGCATGAGAAGCAGTACGAAATGCGCACCATCAGGACAGCCTGTGGGACGGTCGCATCCCCGTGGGCACTGACGGACGCAGCCCGTCGCCTAGACCGAGAACGTGACCGGTCAGCCGGTTTCAACAGCGGTTGTGTTTCGCCGGCAGGGGGTTCCGCTGAAGAGGGAGCGGGTGGCTCAGTGGATTCCTCATCCTCGACTCTGTCCTCATCTTCTTCGAGGTCCTCTCCTGCCTGATACCCGCGTAAGAAGTTTGATCGATAAGGAAGTAAATTCGCTCACAAATTGGCCGTAGATGTAGAGGAAGTCGATAAAATTGTTCGTTGCCCGCACTTCGACGGCGCCTCGCTCGCTCGCCTGCAGGAGAACATAGTTTCGCCTGAAGCCACCAGGCTCGTGGATGTGCTCGAACACGGGGTTCGGTGGTGCGACGGATCCGGCGAACGACGAAGACCGTGGGCGAGATTGTCGTTTCTGGTCCGCATGCCATTTGTAGATGTCGTGGCTGAAGTACGACAGTCAGTGACGGCCGGAACTTGACAAGACAGATAAGCTCACGTAACGTCTGCGCCCGGAGCGTGGTATGGTATGGGGAACGTCTCCGACACTTCTCGTGGGGGGCGCAGAGGCGAGGAAGAGCCGGCGGGCGGTTCGTCCGCGTCGGCTGCATCTTGATCAGAGCCGTCCGTAGAGCGCAAGTCAGTGCGACTCGGGCGGCGTTCTCCGTGCAGAAGCAGGTGACGCCTCAGCACTCTGGCTTTGTCCTCTGCGGGGAGGTCGTCCAGATCAACTACGATGTTATCGGTGGCAGAGCTTGCGGGCCGCTTTGCGCTAATTACGCTAGAGGATGGACGACGGAGTCCGGCAATGGGCTCGCTTGGGGAGAGGTTCACGGGCGACGCATCCTCGCGACTGGCAGCGGCAGGGTCTACTGAAGGGGTGTACCGAGCTGGGATGTTGGGAACGGGAGGGGTGCCAGAGTACTGAGCGCGGAGAGCTCGGATGTCGGGGGTGCCAGCAGGAGTGGAGGCGGGGGAGTCAAAGGGGAGCGAAGAGTCCCGAATGTTGACCGGCTTCGACATGAGCGAGTGCTGGTGCTGGTGCTGGCGCAAGCGCTGGTGGAGTCGTCGAGGGAGGACGAGGCGCAAGAGCTGCTGGGCAGGCTACTCTCCTCCGCAACATCCGCATTTGGGGCGCGACGTCGGTGGCGTGGCACTTTCCGCTTTTGGTTTGCTTCCCGGCGACCTCGGGGTCTGCCGGTGTCCAATCAAATTGCGTCCGGGCTTGTCCGGTCGGGTGTCCTTGCGAGTCAACGGAACGGCGGATTCTTTGCCTGATGCGCTAGGAGAAGGGGTGAGTGCTCTGCTACTACTAGGTCGTGATGGTCTGCCATAGCCTGAAGGCACAACACGAGTGGCGACAAGCATCGCACTCGCATGACTCGCTCCCGGTTGGCATGTCATTTTTCTTTGTGGCGTCCTTCCTGGTTCCCGGGGAATCATGCGGTTGGTGACAACGCGAACCCTGGCTGATGCTTCATGCAACGCCAGCATGACCTCGGGACCGCTCGGTTTGGGGCTGCGCAGTACTTTGCCTCGTTCCGACGAAATAGGAGGCGCCTCTCCCTCGGCATGCAAGCCTGCCCAACACGCCCAGAAACCGGACGCGTTCCCTTTCCACAAACAGTCTGGCCATCGTAGCGAGACGAATGTCTTGTGCGTAAAGACAGCGCACGTCCTTCTGTTCTACATAGATCTCGACGACCGCAATCGAAAGACTCGGCCAAGCGCTGTTTCGTCAAGTGATGCGCCTCACTTGTTCCAACACACCATTCACGGTGGCGATCACATCATGAAGCACCTAGATCGTGATTTCTGATGGCCCTCCACGTGTCGGCTCCAGAAGAGCCCACGGCGATCCGTCCTCGGCGCGGCACATATCTGCCATCATCCAACTTGAAACCCCGCGACAACGGGCGTCGGGTTCGAGTCGGGGCTTTCGCGACGTCAGTCGCACTTCAATATGCCGGGTGACATACATGACGAGCCACAGAAAGCGGGAGGGTGCGAGCTTATGCATGGGCGGTGAGGAGCAAACATTAGACTCGGGATCTGATAGCACCTCTTTCTAGCGGGAGTTGCAGGTATGCAGAGCAAGAGCGCTAGAAAATCGTTGACCTTCTAGCGCATACTAGTAAGGGACATTGGTGATTACACTACATAGGACCTGGGGAGATGGTCGCTGTCAACGCCAGTTCAATCGCTGGATCGTGTCATCTCCATCAGTTTGTCTGCGTCCACCTCAGGAAACCGGGGGACAACACGACACTTGAGTTCAAGGGGATGACTGGGCCAATCGTTGTCATCCAAGTACCAAAACCCCCGGAGGATGTGCTCACGATACAAGCCCCGTCGACCATTCGGGGTCTGCCTCCAATTCGGCACCGTTCTCGTCCACTGCTTTCATGAATCTGAACGTGGCGAGCAGATGGACGATTGCTATCCACAGTGATGCATCTGCAAAGTGCCTACCGACGCTGGATTGGATGTAAGCTGTATCGTCATGATCGTGCGCCGAAACGATCTTGCCAAACTCGGCGTCCAAAGCCAAAAGCCAACGCCATTGGGTCGTCGGTAAGTCCACCATCTGGATTGAGGAACCTCTCGGGTAGGAATTCGGTGGGGTTAGGATATTTAACTTCATCCCTAGACATTGCCCTAAGTAATGGATGAACAATGATGCATCGCGTGCTGATGGCTGAAACGCACCAGAGGTTAGCCAAGACCACGCAGCCTACATCCCCCGTTAGAACACAACACTAGAGCACAAAACACTCTACCTTCTGGAATGTAATGGCCATTATATACATCACTCTTGCTCGTATAATGTGGCAGACCTTTCAGTAACTCATTCAGTCAGAGTTCATACAGCCTTCTCGCGTCTACTTGCCTAGCGGAAACACGGGGTGCCATCTCAGTGTCTCGCGCAGAATGGCGTCGATGTAAGGCAGGGACGGCCTGTCCTCGAAGTTCGGTAGTCTGTGCGTTCCGACGACAGTGTCGATTTCTCTCTGTGCACGTTTCTGGGCCTCCGGGTACCGCATCATCGCGAGGACAAACACAACCAGAGTGGATGCCGTCTGGGAACTGTCTGAGAGCTTGTTCGCTGGGGTGGCGAGACACGCACCGTCTCGACGCCAGCTAGTCATGTTCCGAGTCAGTCGATGCAATGAGTCAATGTTGAACGCGATCGGTGACTGACCGATGAAAGCCGTCGCAGCAGAAGACTTGAGTTCCAGTTCAAAGCCTTCGGAACTAGCTGCTGAAAAATGTTCGAGTGAGTCGGACACCATGCATGGCCCGGAAACACTGGACAGCTAATGAACGGACCCACACCACGTAAATCGACGTGACGATTAACAAAAGCGAGTAAACACCTTACCACTCGGTCACGAGCATAAGAGAATGGCACATCCATCATCTCGTGCAAACTACTTTTTGCTTGCATGGCCATGCGTTTTAAAGTAGCACCAGGGAACCAGACGGGAAGCTTGAGCACTGAAACCTGTTTCAGCAGGAAGCCGGCGCAAACTGAGGATACTGGGGCTGACGGAATGGGAAGGCCTCCAAGATTGCAGCAGTTGAAGGTCCGGCCACTTGCACAAACACCGCGATTGCCTTTTCCGCAGCCAGCACCAGCGGATCGTCATTGGGACTGGTTTCATAGTCATACACAGCTGACATGATCACTGCAGATGCATAGCTGTGCATTCAACGTCAATGATCCTTGGTATCTTGGGCGAACTAGCGGACAGGGAGGCTCACAGCTCGATCTGCCGTTGATAGTGATCAGGCGAATTGTAAATTCCAACTAATAGCTGACGAGCTTTTTGCAGTTGGGTCGGGAGATAACTGCGCGCAGCATCAGCACGAAATGACTGGTGGAACATTCTTCGATGGAGTCGCCACTTGTCTCCATACCGGAGTAGCGCACTATTGAACTCGGAACCGATGCTGGGCAAGCTAGTAGGTCAGACGGTTGGGAATTTAGTGTGTTTGGCGCACTCTTTGTGAACCTTGACTGGTGGCCGGTCCGAATAGACATTCGACCGTTGTTCGAGCAGTGCCTTTGCGACGTCCGTGGTTTGAATGACGATAATCTGCCGCCCGAACAGAGTGCAGTGAACGAGGTCACCTGGACATGAAACGGAGGTGACGTCGTGCTTGTCTGGATGGGCACAACACTGACCATAAGACGACGCCCATCGGGTGAACGTGAGCCAAGGCTGAGAAAAGTTGATTTCCAGGACACTACCGAAAAACGGTAGACCCTTGGGACCCGGGGGCAAATTCAAGGGGTGGAGTGGACCGCGCCTTGAACGGCCAGCAAAGAGGGCGATCGTGAAGAGAGAGGCGAACCAGAAAAGCGTGGAGAGGGACATGGATGGCACTTTGTAGCACTGGCCATGGTGCGGAGAGACTGGCTTGTATTTATCGGAGGGCGACGATATCCCAATGGGTTTGAGGAGCCACACACGAAGTAAGCTGATGTTCATTGCACGGAAACAAAAAGATGCCTGTGGATCCCACGTGGGCAGTGAGCGTGTAATCTCTGTTAGCCATCAGCGATTGCGATGGAGGATGTATTTCGACGGTGGTACCGAGAGGCGTCTATTATCCGCTGTCAGCGTGCCACCAGGGACGATCAGATGATGGAGATGGGCCACATACGCTTTGACTTCCGGTGTGAACGGCGCCCGTATGTTTTGAGCCGATCCATGACCTGCGGTGCACCACATTTCGTCACATGACCAAAATGAGGGTGCCCTGCCCCAGCGCGGCGCCGCCCAGATCCGCCGGCCGCTTCACATGCGCCGTGGCCTGCTTGGGTCTCCACGGTGGAGGCCGGGCGTGCGTGCACGAATGCGTCGGCGGTGACTCACCAACGCGGCCGTGAGGCTGGCAGCGGACACGGCAGCGACGCCCGCCAGTGCCGCGACCCCGGTCTTGTACGGCCAGACCGTCGAGGAGCAGGTCGGTGCGTGACTCAGCGCTTCAAGGCCCTTGTTGCACGTGACTTTTTGCACATCGCGCGACTCCACTAGTGCTAGACACTACCATCTGGGTCCCTGCTGGACATGGACGCCCAAGATCCAGGTGCGCGCAGACCCGGGAACGCGCATCCGATCTCTCCAGTGGCTCATCTCAGCGAATCTACCTCCCCGTCACCTCCTGTCCTCGACAATGCAGACACCACGCGTGTCAGCGAGGTTGGCGTGCGGCCACTCGATCTCATGATCAACCTTGGACGGGCCGAACCATCGGTCGTCAAAACACGAGCCGGCAGTGTGTTATCGAGGGGGTTCATTCTGAAAACCGACTATTATCCCTCCGGTCAGTTGTTGGCCGCGATCCTTTGGCGAGTACTCAGCCGCAGTTTCCCCCAGGACGCGCACTGGACATAGATCTGAACGTCCACGGCGCCCCCAACTTTAGAGCACCCCGCCAAGGTAACCTTAACGTGTTCGGTGTCGCCCAGCCTCGCACGCAGGGCCTTCGTGCGATACTGTCTGTGCTTAGATGTCGTCCTGGCACGTGTGACCCCTCCCACGTTGTCTGGTTTTCCACGAGAGAGGAACCGATTAGTGGGCTTCTATCTCCATGGCGCAATCCCTGACTAACTCGCCGTCGGATTAGTCTACATATCCGGACGTCCGTTCGTCCTGCGCGATGCCTCCGAGCCACGCGAAACGCTTTCTCTATCCGATCGCGCCGAAAATCTGGAGGCGATCGAAGATCGGCTCAAACATGACATCCTTCAAGAGGCCACCAAGTAGGACTCGGTGTCGGTTTGGCCTGTCAAGTTCTCGTTCTAACTCCTGATTTGGATAGGTACGGTGGGCTTATTTTAACGCATAATGAGCTCCGTGGGTTCCCAAAAGGATGCCGTGGGTGCAATTGACTGATCTGGCTCTCCCTGAAGCTGCCGAGAGTGGACAAGGCGCGATATTACCAACTTGGACACACGTAGACAACGTAAACGTTAGGACTTCGCGGGAGCTTTGGGAGAACATGCGCTTGGACGGATGGGGCGTCGAGGCTAGTCTATCTCCTTTCGCATGACATCACATTAACATCCGTCCAGTACCACCGGCATGTCCTTCTCCATCGCGAACGATGTTCTACTAAACCCATCGCTGACTCATGTAGCATTCCCATATCCCCAGATCGCCCAATCGAGGTACCCTTGCTCTTTCTTCCACCACCTTCTTGAAACATCATTCTCTCGTCCAGGACAATTATCTGGATGCCTATCTCCGTGTTATTAAAGATACAGACCCTGTTCGAAGCTCCCTTGTCTTCAGTTGCGGCATGGGCGCTGTCCGCACTACGTTTGCTATGGTTGCCGCTTTAATTATTCGCCGAAAGATGCTCATCGTCCGAGGTTTGGATGACCCCTATGGTGTCAAGCCAGCTCTTGTGTTCCCTTCCGCTACTTCCAGACAGGGAAGTGCATCGCCCGGATTCACCACAGTAAGGCATCAGATCGATCAGCTGGTCTTCGTATTCATCGTCCATTTTTATAGCCGAGGAGCCAGGTAATACGATACATGTAGAACTTCTTGATGAGTTCGATCAACACCCTTATTTAGCCCACAACGGATATGAAGCTTGCCCAGGCTTTGGAAAATGCCAGCGCCCAACAAGACTCGAATAAATCCTTGCTTAGATTGACTTATGTATTGCAACAACGTGCGTGCTTTTCCATGCTATGCTGTCCTGGTGCTACATTTGCCATTCTAGATCTGCATTCGCAATCAGCCATCGCTTTACTAATGTCTCACCCCGTTTTATTGGAAAATTTGCGAAAAGCACATCAGGGACACTATGGCATCGTTCTCAGCCTCCTAGGTTGCCTGGACCGCGGCCTTCAAGCCAAAAAACTAGTTGACCGCGTCATTGACACCTGTACGTCCTTTATGTCAAATCGCGCACTTTATGCAGATGATAATAAGGCTTGACTGATTTGGGTTGGTTGACGCAGGCGATCATGTCACAAACCTACGGGAAGATATCCTGGTCCATAGAGTTCGCTATTCACTCACCACTCCCGATGACGACGGTGCCAAGGAAGACATACTAGCCAGAGCTGGAAGCTCACTCGAAAAGTAGTGAGTGCCCTCCTGACAAGAACAAAGTCGGCTCTCAGCCTGGTGCTTTCTGCTCCAGCTTTTTCATGATTGCGTTTGCAAGCTACGTCGACTCCGCTTCCGACTTCGAGCAAACATTTTCAGACTGGCTCAAGGTCTGCAGCGCATCTATTCCCTCCGCTTGCCACTGCTGAAATCTGGAAACACGCCATTGAAGGCGCGAACAGAGATATGGAAGTAAGACTGCTCTATTTGGTACTCCCACATTGCACCCATTACACATTTCTCCCCGTTTAGCCAGGTGATGTTCCTCAGGAAGTCGGGGAGGTCTCGGTTGAATGTGTTTGCCCCCATAAACGATCTTTCACTTTTGTCCCGATCAGGCGCAGAACACAAATCGCTTGTTGCTGGTCACAAGAACGACGTCGAGATCACCGGTGGCCAATTACTTGGAGATGAATATAGTGACCATGTTGTCAAGGTCAGACTCGTTCTGATATTGGGAGGACTCGCCACGACTCCCCTTTTTGTCTAGAATCGCAGTGGCATCATTTTGAGAGAAAGGTGTGTTAGTCTTATCTCGATAAATTCTGCGCTGGTTAGAAGATGATGTCAGCACCCTGCTAAAATCCGACCAATGGCTATCGGAGTCACAACATGTATCGCAATCTGTTCGCGGCGTCATCAACTTTAGAAACATCCCCTGCACAAACATCTACGCATGTGGACAACCGACAGAATCAGCAATCGATGAGGTGGTAAAACTAATCAAGGCACACCATCCAAATGCCAACAAAGTAGTATGGGTAACCCTCCGCGAAGAACCTATTGTATACATTAACGGTGCTCCTTACTGCTTGAGGCGAGAACGGTTTTCTTTGAGGAACATGAAAGGTCACCGGTTCGTCTTCTGCATGAACAGCACATTGAGCCTCATTCAACGTAGATTACGGAGGGATCTCTGCCTCACGACTAGAGATACTGGAGGAACGTCTCAAAGATGATGTGCTCGCAGAGCTCAGTGCATTCGACGGAAGGTATGAAACTCAGGTGCATGCTAATGGTCGATGGTAATATCCGCGCCTTCGAAGGCTTTTATTGCATACAGAAACGCCTGATGGATCTGTCATTCCAATCTGGGAGGAGGTCCTGCCTGAGGACGTCGCTGTCCTGAAAGATATCATGGCATCACGACAGCCGGGTTGTGGAATCGAAGTGCAATACGCTCGCATTCCGATCACCGCGGAACGTCCGCCGGACATGTCAGACATCAGCGAGCTCATCGAGCTAGTAGTCCGTACTGACTTCATGAACACTGCAATTGTTGTGAACTGCCAATTGGGGCGAGGCAGGAGCACTCTGACTTCGGTAAGGGCGGCTTTTAAACGATGAATGCCTTGTTAATTTTGTGCAGGTCCTCATCCTTCTAATCCAACAATGGCTAAAAGATGGCAGAGTGCTTGTCGGCACACGTTCTCACTCATCATCCATTTCACGTGCGGAGGAAGAGCCCGTGAACTGGCGACCATCATACCAAGTCGTAGACAGTACGTTGTGTCATTCCGTCTTCATGTCCACCTAAAGTTCCATTTGAGATTTCCTTCGTATCGTCCGCCAAGGGCCAGCAGTGAAAAATGCTGTCGACGAGGCTATAGATCGCTGTGCAATAGTCCTGAATCTGCGCGACTCCATTGAGGAAGAACGTGTGATGGCAGTGCAAGCCACAGACGAGAAGCAGAAGCGCGTCCACACGTCTAAAGGTATGCTGTGGATGCTCAAGCATGGCGCAAACTGACGGCTTTTCAGGGCTGCAGAATCTTCGACGATACTTCGAGCTCGTGGTCTTCCAGGCCTATTTGCAATCGACCAAAGCAGACACCCTGCACTCCTTCGACACCTTCGAAAAGTTTA
Source organism: Boletellus aff. lepidospora (assembly GCA_038094175.1). Taxonomy (NCBI): domain Eukaryota; kingdom Fungi; phylum Basidiomycota; class Agaricomycetes; order Boletales; family Boletaceae; genus Boletellus; species Boletellus aff. lepidospora. The sequence goes on from JBBPTT010000054.1 coordinate 38,504, forward strand.
TTGAGAATAGGCCAGGTGTGGCTCATCATCTATTACGCCGTGTGCTTACCAACTGCGAACAGTCATCAAGACGTTTAAAAAAGACCTCACTTCGGGTGGTTTGAACGCCTTGATTCCGTTGGAGCGGATGGATAGTGTTGCTCACCCCGACGAGGCCAAACAGGTCGTGGTCAATAGATCTGGAAGCATTCTGTCTGCCTCCACGATTTTGAAGAGTGATTTCTTTTCAAACCTACAGAAAATGACCCTCCCAGAGTGCGTTTCTGATCATCGCTATCCACGCGACACTAAGCCGCGTTTCCTGAGGCAGGCGAATTGATGGGTCACCTAATTTCCGTCGTCTTCCATTGACTCTTACACTGGGTTCCTCGGAGAAGCCCGTCCCTGATGCCTCTATCACCCTTCTTGAACGTGTCAATGACGGGAAAATGGTTTGTGGAAGGTATAGCTTCACTTTTCACGTTTCTTTTCCAATGCTTGTACTCACCGAAGGAACCTAGCGGGATGCCTACTGTACAAGGGTATGTCTCGATCAACAATCAGGCGAATCTTCCGTGAAATTCATACAGGCTACGGAGAGCGCTTGCGCGTGTGGATGCCGGCCCAAAGGGTACAAACATGGTGTTTTGGACTTCTCTTAGAGAGGTTTGTTCGGTTAAATTCTTCTGACTGGCGAGACAATCGTGTGCCGGTTTGGACAGGAGCCGGTTGTTTACGTCGCTGGTCGACCGCATGTTCTGCGGCTAATTGACAAGCCGTTGGAAAACGTCGAGTGAGCTTATATCTTTAGGCCGAAACGGTCGTTAATTTACACGTGTAGGGCTACGGGAGTTACCACTACGATGGTTGAGACCATGGAAGAACGTTTCAAGGGGGATGTCCTTCGAGAACTCCGGCAAAGTGGTGGTCGTATTTTACTTCACGACGAAGTAGAGGACCGCCCCGGCGTGTTCACGATTATACCCATATGGGAAACAGTGTCGGAGGAAGACATCATGACGCCACGAGACGTGTTTGACCTTGTGGCGAAGGAGGGGTACAAGGTCTGACCCTGTTGAACATGTGTTTGACGCTCTGGCTCACCCCTTTCGTTACTAGATTGATTATGGCCGCGTTGCAATCGTAAGACCCCACACTACACACTCACCAAATGACTGACGCCGAAATGTCACTAGACCGACGAGCAAGCACCACTCCCCGATGCACTTTTCCAGCTTTTGAACCGCATTCGATTTGGACACTCGCAAGCAGGCGATTTTGTCTTCAATTGTCAAATGGGCAGAGGTCGCACCACCACTGGTATGGTGACGGCGTGTTTAATTTCGACCATTATGAATTGGGTGGGAGAAGAGAGCGTCGATGTCGCTGAGGATGTGAGTATATTGAACTACGACTCGATCGATGGTCCGTCCGAGGAGGAAGCATACTTGCAAGGTACCTGCGCGGATTCTTGCAGCCGAACCGATTTCTAAGCTCATCTGCAGGAGAATACAAAACGATCTTGCAGCTTGTTGGTGTACTTTCCCATGGCAAGATCGCCAAACGCCTAACCGACCGGGCAATCGATCTGATGCAAGACGTCCAGAACCTGAGGAAAGCCATCTACGAGTGAGAACGGCGTCCGTTTGGTTCCGTCGCCTTCTGATTGATGACGATGGCTATGCTGTAGCTACAAGCTCAAGGTGGAAGCGTGCGAGAAAGGAAGCGCCAAGCAAGGAAAGTTGATGAATATTGCTGTGAATTACTTGTGAGATGACGACGGTAGCTCCAGATCACTTACTCACCAACGCTTGTAGATACCGCTACGGGACCCTCATCGTTTTTTGCAACTACCTAATCGAAATACGAGGGTCAACCGGCAAGGGCGAGGAAGAGCCGTTCCCAGCTTGGCTCCGTGAACACCGCGAGATTGCTAAACTGTTGGGAAGGAGGTCGCTAGACTGAGGGGAGGTCACCTGTATGCGACATCATGCGTCACTCTTGACATGGCAATCCAAACCAGCCCTTGTTTATGGAAACACGAGACCTGTTCAGTCGACGTCAGGTCATTGTCCAGTGTGGATTTCGTTTTACCCGAGTGTGAGCCTGCCGACGAGTTTCATCGCTGTTACACGCCGCAGTCCGGTTGTCGTAGCGCTCTAACGCGTCCACGTGACCGGGATTTGGCTGGATGCACAGCCACTCGTGTCAGTTTCCTGCATCATCACTGCCCGCACGGCGTTTGCGGTGTCCGTGGTTTTTTTTTCCAGGTTGCATCCAGGTTGCGAGCCATTTGCAAGTGTCCACTAGAAAGCAAGTTCGCGATACAGTCCCAGGCTTGTCGTTGCTCGCGAGGACGCTATAACGACGCCAGTGTGGTCTTGCGACCCAACCTGCTGCAGATTTTCGACTACACCCCTCCCACGTCCCTTTTTTGCTCGACGTGCCGCCTGCGAGCTCCCCCAGGATGCGGAAAACAATGCGCTCACTGTTGCTCGCCGTCATGGCTTCCGTTGTGTTACCTCTCGTTTCTGCATCGCAGAACGAACCAATCCTCGAGCGTGGGGCCTTTCAAATACATGACATACGTGCTTCGATCCCGCTCGAATCTAGCGTTTCCTCTTCTGCCGAGTCCAGCGCAGCTCCTGCAACTTCAACCCAAGCTGCAACGAGTACGGCCGCAGCCTCTTCGTCGACAGCAGCCGCTACGTCATCCGCCGCACCTACCTCAGCAGCCCAACAAACCACAAGTGCTTCACAGTCGGCCAAAACAACTCCCACTAGCGCTGATTCAGCGCCAGCTTCAGCTGCACGTCCTATAGAAACATCTGCGGTGGTGTCTACTACCAATGCCGCTGGACAGGTCGTTACAAGCGTCATCCAATACACCATCACACCATCAAACCCTTCCCCTTCCGAAACGAGTGCCTCGGGCAGCAGCAGCAATAACTCCAGCGGCAGCGACAATAGCGGTCTTGGCACCGGGTCCATCATCGGGCTTTCGGTGGCGGGTGGAGTTGCGGCAATCGGAATCATCTCGTTCTTTGTTTGGAAGTTCACCAGGAAGCGCTTCTCAGACTTTGACGACAGTACGTCCGTTCATATGAGGACTTCATGCGGTCTGATGCCAGCGACACCTTATACAGACGAAGCTATCAAATGGCCCGAGCTGAATGCACACAACACCGACGTCCACGCGCTTCCGACGCACTCCACCGGGCGGGCAGGGTTTGGCCCAGAGAACGACTCTGATATCAACCTCACGAGAGCACCGAGCCCCGGTGCATACGCGAATTCGATCGCAGCCTCGTCTGTGCCTGAGGTGTATGGCGCCGGAGATCCCTACGCAGTTCCGCCTTTGCCCCACCTCAACCCCAACCAACCGTACCTCGACGAACCGGGCACGTATGGCCAACCTGCCGGATTTTACGACCCATACCGGGGTCCGGTGCCAAACAACTTCTCGGACACCATGTCCGACGGCCACGGTGCAGAATCCATTCCAATGACCCAGATGGCCAGAATGAGGGGCACAGGTCCGCAGTCGGTGTATGACACACAGGGTCGTGCTTCCCCAGCGCCGCAGGCGGCGACGGGTTACCCGGACGTAGATGATCGATCCAGAACACCAAATCCCTCCGCGCTAGGCCCAGGCCGGGCCTCCCCCAGCCTTCATACCGGCTATGGACCACAGTAGTCGCGGTTCCCCCCGCTTGGGGTAGCGGTAGTCACGGGGGGGTAATGTTCACATTGAACGTCACGGACTCAGAGGATGGGGTAAGACGAACGGAGGAAAGTATTAGGCAGCCGAAGAATTTAATACCCTCTGCAACGGATGTACACTCGTTTGGTTAGTCGTTCTGTCTCGTCTCTTGACGTCCTCCGCACCCATGTGAACTCGTCGCACTTTGAACCAGAAATATCCTGCGCGCCATAATGCGCATCTCCATTGTCTTTTTTTCTTATATATATATCTCACTAGTATAGATCTTGTCAAAGGATGCTGATGCTCCGGGGCAGCTAGGCTGTCACTGTCAATGCTGATACCATCCGATTCTCCAACTTATCTCCCCTCTTTATTGCTTGGACCGTCATTGGAGCATACGAACCCTTCATTCCTCAATATATGCATTCATACCTTTTTCGAAACCGACCATTGCTAATGAAAAGACCCATATATTCAAAAACCTTTTTTGCCCCCTACAGGAGTGCTCGTTACCTTTTGAAAAGATTGCGAGTGTCACGAGGAGGAAGAGCAAACCTCTTCCTCTCACAAGGTAAACCAAAATCCCGAGAAAGAGATGGTCCAGGCGAGAAGATGTACGGAATATGTAAAAAAAGTCCAACGGAACGATGCAGTCCAATTTACCAAGATCATCATGGTGTCTCTGCGAAGCGCAAACCGACGTTGACGGCTAATGCGGCGAACAACACCAAGCACAACATGGTTGGACCATACTTGTCGTAATAGAGTCCCGAAGCGCTGTGCGTGCGAAGGTGCATTGCGCGGTAGACGAAAATGATAGCGGAATATGCGATGGAGAGCAGCGCCGCCAGAGTAAAGAGCCCCGCGCTTATGAGCCCCCTGGGATCGTCGGAGGGGACAAAGTTGAGAAGCGTCGTTGCGATGGAACTCACGAGGACAGCAAAGTTCAACCATCGCTATCGGTCCCCCGTCCGGTCAGTAAGAGACGCGTCATAGGCGAGGAAAAATGACTTGCCAGGAACGTCCGTTCGTTTGCGAAATACACCTTTGGCTCGATGCGAACAGGTACCGCAATCTTCTTTCCAGACGGTGCAGTCCAGTCGCGAACGAGTAGTCTCTCCTCTTCTGGTATTTCGTCCTCGTTGAGCCCTTGAGCCTCGCGAGGACGAGGGGATGTTGGGTCATTAGCAACCTTGGTCCCGTTCAACTGCTCCTTCAAGGCCTTGTCGAACGTCGTCGACGAAGCTAGGGGATCGATAGACAACGATTTCGGCTTTGGCAGGACAGAAACCTTATCCCCTCGATCATCCACCAACAATGGTGTACGTTCGTCAGCCGCATGTTGTTCACTTGTTCTCGAAGATGGGCCTGAACCACTCGCAGTGTCAGACGTACTGAAGTCGCGTCTCTTGAGAGATATTTCGCGATATGCAATGGCGGCTGCGACATCCATGCGAGGGAGTCCAGTGCGATCTCCTTCATCTTTCGCGGGCTCCAAGTCCATCACCTCGTCTTCCTCACCTTCGGAAACTGGCTCAGCATATGTCTGTGGCGTTATCTCACCGGAACGCCCCTCCAAGGATGCCCTTGAGGACGAGGGAGCAGGCCGCTCTACTGTCAGGTAACCAGTACTAGGCTTCAGGATATCGATGTCCACTGCAAGAAACGGATTAGTCAGTCACTTGATATATTCCCGTTACCTCTACAACCTACTCTGCGGAAGCCAGAATGGAATAAGGTCTGTCCGGTGAGGAAGTAAGGTGGCGCATCCATGTATGAATTTACTGCGCCTGGGTGAGTTTTGGGAATAACCTATCTGGTTACAACTGACCTGAACTTTGGGACGGCTTCGACGAGATGGGATTGGACTAGATCCGTCACCCACTTAGGGGGTTCTTGGCCAAGTTGCGTCTGCAACTTGACTTCTAGAACGCCATACTTGAACAATTCCTTGTCTTCGGAGGACAGCTGGACAAAGGGATGATCAATCCCTATATCAGTTCGCCGCCAATTGTCCCCGGAGCGTACGCGCCCGTCCCAGTTGTCCTCCCTGACCATCGTGAGCTCCGTATCAAGAGAAATCCGCACGCGAGCATCCCCCGGTAGCTGAAACGCAGTTCGGTTGTAAAAGGTGCGCATGACTGGAGACGTGTCACCGACGCCATATACTGAGAAGAAAAAAACTCCTCACCAGGACCAAGCTTGCGGGCCAAGACTCGATATTGCACTTCGCTGGCAAGCTGAATCAACCCATCGATTTCACTCTGACTTTTCTTTCCGTTGTCAGCCAAGGCTTGCAACTCGGCGTCCATGGTGTACTCTCCGCGCAAGAACGCGTTTACAAGATGCTCCTTGATGGGAAAACGGGCTTTGACCGATTTTTCTCCCGTCCAATCTTCTCTGTGGGTTTTACGTTCCACAAAGATCTGTTAATGAGATGGAGTTGGGTGCGGAATGGTTGATGTATTGTGACGTACGGTCTTCACGTCGGTATCCCCGTACCACCGTAGACGGATTGCTTCGGCACCCTCCGTCTTTTCTAGCCGGCCAAGGTAGAGGTCTAGATCTTCATTATCAAAGTAGATAGACGTGATTGCTACGGAAATGCATGAGGTAGAATAATGCCAAAGGGCTGGGCGACCCACCTGCATCCTTTGCTTCGAATTCCTTCTCTGCGTTGAATACTACCGGTGGTGACCAGGGTCAGGTTTGCAAAGACTGTAATCAGGAAGCAAGACGGACCAAGGACGGGCAGGTGCTTCAAAATGGCCAATTTGAGTGGAACGAGGTTGTCGGGGTGCACCTGAGTACGGGTGAGCTTGCGTTGGAAATAAGTAGAACTTGATTACCCAGTACTTCGTTGTCTGTCGAACGAACGCACTTTGGGTGCCACCTGCACTGGAGTCGCCCACGACGGGGTGACCACGCGTGCGGACCAGGTTGTACAGCTTGGAAAGCTTGACGATGAGGGCATCCCAGTTATATTTGTAGAATGGTCGTTCCTCCAAGTAATCTTGGATGAATGTAGGTTTGAGTGGCAAGTTCGTTTGTTTCTGATGAGAATATCAGCGCGTGAGAAAAAGAGGGCCTGGGAGACGGAACCAACGTCATGTTTCTGGGTTGCCGTTAGAACAGGGGAAGACACGAGAGAACGGGGACACGAACTTTTAAGATCTTGAGAAAGCCAGTGATGTTGAGTTTTGTGTACAGGGCAAGGTCATGTACATCGGCGACGAGCGTCGCGACTTCGACTTCCAGTCCATGAAAAAGGTCTTCGAGTTCGTCGTAGGAATCGCCGCTGCCGTCGAGGTCGTCTTCGTCGTCGGAGCCTTCATCAGGGCCATAATCGGCAGCACGAGGCTGAAGAGACTCGGGGTCGGTGGAAGCGACTAAAGATGGCTCGGAGGACGGTTGAGAGTCCTGCTGAGCGACGAGACGCTTCAGGACTTGCTCAGCATCACGAATGCGGCGGGACAGCTCGGAGGTCTGTGGAGATCCAAATGAGTGACGGGGACTTGACGATGATGCCGGAGAGGAAGCACCTTCTGCTTCTGGAAGTCGTGGATCTTGTCGAGCTCTCTTTTGAGCATGTCGGTGAATTCGAGCTCATCCTTGTCATCCCACACTCGGGTGGTTGTGCGAGCCTGGGCGGTGTCGGTCAGAACAAGGACGGAGGCAATACGGAGTGGATGCCACCTTCAGCTCCCGTTTGAGGTGGCTGTAGTCGATATAGTACGGCTTCCACTCATCGTAGATACTCGCCTAGTGCGCGGGGACGTTCAGACGCGACAGAAGAGGGCAACGAAGGAGGAAGCACACCGATATCTTCCTACCAAACTTCATGGGGTGGATGAGAAGGGAGAAAAAGCGTGCGTGTGGATGGGAAGGCGCGCTGATAACCGGTCCAGGTTCTGCCAGCCGTGGGAAAAAAGCGACCCCGGGGCCGACAAAGTGTCGACGCCACGTCGGCCCGGGCGCGGTCGGTCGACCTCGGCCATGTCTCGCTCAAAGATCCTGTTCGTGGGCACGCGAAGGTTCAGCCCCTCCTCCTCGTACCGCCGTCCGCTCAGCATGTCCCCCGCAGGAGTGGAAAGACGTCCATCTTGCAGGTCCTCTTCAAAAACCTGCCCTCGAAGCAGACGTTTTACCTCGAACCGACGATGCGCGTCGCCAAGTACCCCTTCGAGTAAGCCTCCCTCTCCGTCCTACTTCACGCATGCCCACAGACGCACACACACAAGCACCCTCATCCCCCTCGAGATGTGGGACTGTCCCGGCAACATCACCGTCGACACGCTGGGTACCCCTCTCTCTGAATTTGCCACCATCGTGTTCGTCATCGACATCCGAGTAAGCAGGTCGCCCATCTCACGAGAACCGCAAATCCATCTTTCCACAGGATCTCTACCAACAGCCCATAGTCAAGCTCGTCGAGTTCATCGTCGCCGCGTGCCAAGTAAACCCAAACATAAACCTCGAGGTCTTTGTGCACAAGGCAGAGAAGCTGCAGGAGGACGACAAGATTGGTAGGATTCTCCGTCCGTCCGACTCGATCCCTTCGGTCACATCGAGACAGAGAACTTTCGCCAGATTCACGAGCGCGTCATGGACCGTCTTGTGGACGAATCTCCGGAATACGAGCAGGTTCCCCTGAATTTCCACCTGACGTCCGTCTACGACTACTCGCTCCAGGATGCCTTTTCCCGCGTCATCCACAAGCTCATCGACTCCCTGCCCTACCTCGAGAACTTGCTCAACGTCTTTTGCGCCGTAAGTCATCGCGTCTCCCCATGTGCCAGTCTTCACACGTCCCCCTCTCAAAGAACACGTCTTCTCCCAAAGCGTTCCTATTCGACACGTCCAGTAAGCTCTATGTCGCGACCGACGCGTCGCCCGTCGACCAAGCAACCCACAACCTCTGCTGCGACTACCTCCACATGCTCAACTCGTTCAGACCATTGTACAAGTATGGGCCGTCGTCTTGTTTCGATCGGCCGCGACCGCGCTGACCTCCCCGGGACCCCCATCCCATCACACCAGGTCCGACACGCCCGACCTTGGCCCCTCGGCCGGCGACGCCCGCGATCCTCCCCGACCGAGCACCAAGCCCCCATCTTACCCTTCCGCATCGACGTCCCTATCGCCCTCCCAGCCAGTCACGCTCACTTACCACCTCGTCACGCCTCACCTGGCGCTCGTCGCCTCGCTGCCCACGTCCGTGTTCGAGATGAGGAGGGGCCTCGTAGAGTGGAACGTGGTCTGGTTCAGAGAAGGCGTGCGAGAGATTTGGCAGGTCGAAAAGGAGCGCAGCGACGGCGAGCTGGTCGGATGACCCAGCGGTGGTGGTGTCGGGGACCATGTCTCACACACGTTCTTGATCGTAAGACATCTTTGACCCTATCTCTGACGTCGCTCACTCATGATCGACAATGCGAGAACGAGCGTTGGAGCGATTCCCCAGAGCGCGCGCGTCGCGAGCTTGGTGAGTGAGGTAAGCACCTCTCGAGAAGCTAGCGCGCACACCTTTGTCACAGTCGGAACGGTGTTGGTTCCATCGAGAAGAGGAGTCCTTTCAGGAAGGGAGAAAAAACAGAAAGGAGTGCATCAGCCGGGAGTCGAACCCGGGGCTAGGCCATGGGGAGACCCAATATTACCACTACACTACTAATGCATCGCGGTCAATTGACTCCGATCGAAATATAGGTGGTCGGGCATGTCGGGAGATTTTTTAATATACCCTCTGACGTAGATGGGGGAAGTCAAGATCCACAGATGCATAGTGAGATATAGATCTCACGAGTGCAAGGGATGTTTTTTTTTTTTTTGCAAAAGTGTCTTTTATTGAGCTCGCCAGGAGAGATCACTGTTTGCTAATCCTTCAAACAAAGCATTAGTGGTGTAGCGGTAACATTGGGTCTTCCCATGGCCTAGCTCCGGGTTCGACTCCCGGCTGATGCACTCCTTTTTTTCTTTGAAAATATCAAACTGCCCTCATTCGCGCAACAAACTATTCACACACAACGACAGCTGCTACTGTCTCGGAATGGGAGAGAACCCCTAGAAAGCTCGCTGCTCGCCTCCGGACTCGTCAGGTGCCAAAAGTGTGTTCGTGTCCATCAACGAATAATTGCATATACGTCCTCACCGAGGAATGCAAACATGTCCGTTGAATGAAACGTATCAAAAGATCTAAATGGTATGCAAAAGATCGCGTCTCTCCGCCCATCGTCGTCTCCACGTAGCGGACTATCGCTCGAGGCTGTGGATTAAGACAGAACGAAACTGTCAACGAGACAAGGAGAGTCCGTGATCCGCAAAGGTAGAAGAGAATACAAGTCCAGTTAGATACAAGGAATGAATCAAGAGAAGATGAATGAATGGGGTTACAAATAGGACATTTAGGAGCACGTTCGCTAGGGGAAGGCGTTTCACGAATAACAGTCGGGAAGGGTAAGGTTCTTAAAGTTTTTGCTGAAAAAAAATATTCAGCAACCATTGTGATAAAATGTCATCGCTTGGCAAGACATACTTTGCGTCAAACAAACCCCAGTAACCCTGTCAATGTCATGTGAGTCGTTGCTACGAAACTGAGACCAAATGACAGTCACCTCGACACCGCCATACTGTTCGGCCTGGGACACATGAGCAACCTCGCGCCATTGGCCACAAGCATATAAATACACACCTGCCACTCCATGTCCATGAACTACGATATAATAAGCTAGTGCATATGAAAACACAAGAAAAGTATCACACACCTCGAAGAAAAAGTACTCGGTGTTGTTGTTGATCGCTACACAAACGAGATTAATCAGGTTCCACGTGTCAATCATCTCGGAAATAATACTTGCCTTGGCAAGCAAAGGAGTCGATGAAATACTGAAAACGACTGAGCATGCCAAGCAGGTCAACAAACTGGACAGACATGCCTGCAAATTAGCGACGGAAGCGTCCGACGGACCGTCGTTTGGGTTGTAGTTCAATGTCGACGTATTCTAACCGACCGAGACTGAGTACGGTGGGGTGGCAAGCTCAAAGGGTCACATACCGTTGGCCAGCCAGTCTCGGCAATGTACATGCTGGGCTTGTTGGGAAGCTTCTGAGCGTCTGCAACATTTGTCTGCTGAAAGAACTCATAGGTCCATCCGGCAGCAGCCTGGATGCTCTGGTTCGCAAACCATGGATGAACATTCGACATGCCATAATCCGACGCCTCCAGCACTAAATTGTTGAAGTAACCGCCCGCGTCGGCGTTGCCAACAGCTAGAGTCTTTCCTAAATTCAGCGAGGCAAGCATGCTTCGGGTGTCATTGATCCATGGAATAAGTACCTCGGCAGCTACGATGAAATTTGAGACAGAGGTCGAAATAGTCACTGGAAAAAGCTTGCCTGCGTTTCCGGCAGCGCCGTTGGGATCGTTTTCACTTGCGGCGGTGACAGCACTATATGGCCAAAAATAAGTGACAAGACGCATGCTGACCCCATGACACTGACTCCAGGATAAATTCATTTCCAACAGTCACTCCGTTGACGTGGTCTGCACCATACTGCTGGAGCGCAGTCTGGATTTCGCCCCTTTGACGTTCATAGGCCGTTCCATTGTCGGTCCGCGAGGGATAGTTCCCGAGCCAGACGCTCAGGTTAACTTGGGTAGCTTGGATAGCGGCAAGGACAAGGGAGGATTGATTGCAGTCTGAACCGTAGAGACGAATGTTGGTCGTCATCTGAGACATGAGCTTGGACAGAGTGAGTCAAATGCCAAAGGAAAGCCATCACGCCGAATACCTGGACGTCCTCGATGACATCGTCTGTCGGCCAGTTAGCGACGATGCGGGCAAGAGGTGTGAAGACTTGCCGAGGGTAACACCGCAGTTGGGTAGTTGAGCCCCAGCGGGAGTGTACGCCATACCCCAAAAGGCATGCTTCAAAGCAGGGTTCTTCTGGAAGTTGCTGGGGTCATTCGTGTTTGTACCCAACGGCCCGCTACCCGATGAAGACCTGTTGTTGCTCCTTTTCGAGAGGACCACGCCGAGAACGACACCGACGGTGACAAGAGCAATAAACGCTAGTATGGAGCCAATGACCTGTGGACGACGAGTCGTCCATGTGAGCCTGCATCACGAACGCAAGGGAAGAACTGACGATGAACTTGGACCGTTTGTTGGACCTCTGAGTCTTTTCGAGCCAGTCGCTGTTGCGAGGCATCTCCAAGTTCTCGTACGCGTTCGCGGGTGGCATATAAGGGGCCTCGGCGAAGCCAGAGGGTTGCGCGTTTCTGAAGTTTGGGTTGGAAAGGTTTGCTGACGAGTGGAATGGGGAAGGAGCGTGGATGCCGGGCTGGCTTTCGACGGGCTGCACCGCAGTCGACGGACGTGTTTGACCGTCGAAGAAGGGAGATGGTGGTGGTTAAAAAGAGAGAGGACGCCAGCGATGACAGTTTGTGCTAAATAAATACATATACATAGATCCGGTCAAACGGAAGAATACCTCGTCGTAGTAGCGCTGCATCTCTGGGGTAGAAGCCCCGTTTTCATGGTAGGAAGGGACCTGTCGCATCATGTAGTCGTCGCCACGGGACATTTCCGAGGGAGAGGAAGGGGGGGAGGAGTGGGAGACGGGGAGTGAGTGCTAATTCGGTATCGACCGTTTGTGTGGGTCGTCCGAAAATAACGTGTACGGTTTCATAATTGTGTCCACGTTACGGCCGTGGAGACACCGCGAGTCTACGACCGTATTGCTGGTGAGCGGGTCAGTCCGTGCTGAGAGCTGCACGCATGCAACCGGGCGCAGCTTTGGGTGCTCGCTCGGACGGGCAGCGCGCGTTCTCATGCAAACAAAACATAGCCGAGTTGGCGACCGAAAATAAAACATTGCCATCTCCGGCAGGCGGTCTTGCGGCGCTACGAGAAAGGATACAGCAACGCCGCAAGCCCGGCCCAGCGTACTCCACAGGTCAGGTATAACATCACACGAGACCCCTGGCCCTGATTGCATATGTACCCTCTCGCTCGTCGCTGCTCGCAGGGTCGGTCATATTCGCCTGCTTCCCTGCTCTCCAAAGGTGCTGCTGCTATGTGCTCATGTTGACGCCCGGGCCGAGGCCCACTGGAAGGGGTCTGTGTTTCCTCAATAGCCTCAGGCGCTGTCTCTCGTCGTCAGCGCCGCGACGATGAGACGGGAGTGTTCGACTGCGGCTAAGGGAGGTCGATGTGGGGTTGGATGATGGAGGCCATTCGGCAACGGGGGAGAGCGGGGCCGAACGCTGTGGTGTTTCTGGACGATGGAGGGCGTCTGTGACGCGTGGCCCAGACCCATTCGACAGTCGAGGCGATGGCGTGGGTGGGCATGAGCGGAGAGGCGGCGTTTAGCGACGGGGAAGGGCACGGCGCGCTGACGCAGAGGATGGCAACCCACCGAGAGGTTCGTGCGTTGTGCGTCGTCGCATGATGCGCTGCCTGTCCTTGCCGACGAGCTTCCAGCCATTGTTGGACGAAGGCTCGTCGTCGGAGGTGAGAGGGAGATCGGGATCGTCTGGATCGTGTGATGGATGAGGGGCGGCGCGGGGCGGTGGACGCCAGGAGGAGGAGGGATCTGAGCGTGGCGGAGGAGGAATGTCGAGCAGGAAGGAATCCTGCTGATCGATGAGAAACTCGAGGACCCTCTGGCTGAGGTGGTGTTCGCCAGGGGAAAGCTCGTGGTGAGGGTGAGAGATGAGACCGGGACGAAAGATGACGGCAAGATCTGAAAGGGGATGAGAAGAAGGGAAAGACAGAGAGGCAGGGACGGACTGGCGGGCGTCATGAGATTCTTGTCGGATTTGCGCGCAAAGACGGACAAGAGGTCGAGCACGTAGAGGAGGAGGTATTGGTTGGCTCTGGGCATGCGGGAGATCAAGTGCCTGTAGGTGGCAACGACGCTGTCGTGGACGGAGGGCTGCCTTGCTGTGGGAGCATCAATGGAGGGGAAGAGAATGGAGAGAGGGGTACTCACCAAGGACATCTCGGAACTTGCAAGGCGATGAGGAAGGAAAAAGGAGGGAGAAGAACGAGACTTACGCTGTGGTACATGTCGTGGGGGATGACAGGTTCCTGATTGGGAGAGAAATGGGACAGGGAGGGGGCGGTGACGCGGACGGAACTTACGGGCATCTGGGTGAGATATCGACGAAAGACGCTGGCGACATCGTGGGTGGTGTAATGTTCGCTTTTCCAGTCGAGAGACTTGCCATACTGGAGAGGGCGTGATGTGACGAGGGGGCAGCGGCAGAGAGAGGGGGCACGCACGCGGGGGGGAGCCTCGAACGCGGCCTGTAGCTCACGCATGCGTTTGGCGGAGCCGTTTACACGAAAGGTGCCTTCAACCTCGGTAGCTGCAGGGGATGAGTGCGGGCAGTGTGTATGGGGGCAGGGACGCACCGTTTTCCTTGAGATAGAGACCGCTGGGAGGGGGTGAGCGGGGCGGGCGAGCGAAGAGGGGGACAGACCACTTTGCGACGACGACGGGGATGTAGCCCCAGACGTAGAGGTCGCCGTTGGCGTTCGCGGTGGATATCTGCACGCTGGCGCGTCTGAGCGAGTCCTTGAGGGGCCTGCCAAAGACGGGGTGGTGGTCGGCGGCGGCGGGTGCTTTGGCGGGGTGAGGGCGGGACGGGGAGGAGGGGGAGGACGCACGCGGGGGGTACTCGGGGAGCTTTCTCGGCTTCTGGAACTGCGACCACCACTTGAGCAGCGACGCCTTCGAGGGGGCGTTGTCGGGCACCATCGCCGTCGCACGGAGGGAGAGAGCAGCACAGCCACACTCCCCTCCCTCTTGTCGCGCCGCGATGAGCTCGGTCTTGCTCCGTGCCGCCGCTGCCGGCCTTGTCGCCGTCGCGCTGCTCCTCGGCCGGATCCGCCCGCGCCGACCGCCCCCGACAGACGGCGACGACGGCGACGACGGCGAGTACGACGTGGTGATCGTCGGCGGAGGCACGTCCGCCCGCCCGCCCGCTCCTACACACACGCCCGCTCACCCCCTCCAGGCACCGCCGGCTGTGTCCTCGCCGCCCGCCTCTCCGAACGCCCCGACCTCCGCGTGCTGCTCATCGAGGCCGGCCAAAGGTCGGTCCCCCCCGCCGCACTCCGCCCGCCGCTGATGCGCTCCGCCACAGCGGCACGGCGCTCCCCGCGAGCACCATCCCCTCCGCCTTTGCTCGCCTCTTCCACAGCCGACACGACTACGACCTCTACACCGTCCCCCAGCGCCATGCCGCCAACAAGCGCCGGTTCTGGCCTCGCGGTACGCCTCCTCTTCCTCCTCTCCCCTTGCTGCTCACCCCGCCCCAGCCCGTCTCCTCGGTGGCTGCTCCTCCATGAACGCCCTCATGCACGCCTCTCCTCTCTTTCTCCCCGCTCTGTCCTCACCGTCTGCCAGGGCCCACTTTGGTGCGCCGTCCGACTATGACGAGTTCGCGACCGCCATCGGCGATGAGTCGTGGTCCTGGAAACGCTTTGAAACGTGCTGCCCTCGCCGTCGTCGTCGCTTCCCATCCTCATCTTCCCTACAGCTACTTTCGCAAGTTTGAAAACTTCGTGCCCAATCGCCGATTCCCAAACGTCGATCCCGCCGCCCATGGCTCACACGGTCCGGTCACCATCGGCTATCATGCCCACATTTGGCAGGGCAGCCCCCTCTTCGTCCAGGCGTCCATCAACGCAGGCATCCCATTCAGCCCCGACTTTAACACCTCGCACGGCACTCTTGGCACCAACAAGGTGCGTCCCCGTCCACCTCGATGACCGCTCTCATCTCCCCCCCTTGACAGATCAGTCAGTACCACCTCCTTCCCACTCCCCGCTCGCTCATTCTTTTCAGTGACGTATATCGACAGTCGCGGTCGGCGTGTCTCTGCCGAATCCGCCTACCTTGGTCCACATGTCCTCGCCAGACCCAACCTCAAAATCATCACCCGCGCACGTGTGACGAGAATCCTGTTCGACACCTCGGCCACCCCGCGTGCCGTCGGCGTCGAGTTTGCTCATGCAAAGAATCCAGCGTCCCGCTTCCGTGCCAGGGCGCGCAAGGAAGTCATCGTCTGGTACGTCTCTTCCCTCTCCAGCCCCCCCTCCCTCAGCTCTTCCCCAGCGGTGGCGCAGTTCACTCTCCCCAAATCCTCATGCTCTCTGGCATCGGTCCCGCGTCTCTCCTCAATCAACACAATATTCCCCTTGTCGTCGATTCCCCCGGCGTCGGCACTAATCTCTCCGACCATCCTGCCTTCCACCTCCGCTTCAAGGACAAGCTCGGTGTCTCCATCAACTACAGCGAACCATACGACTTGACTAGCACTCTCAAGCTTCTCAAGGCTCTTGTTCGTTACCGCCTCTTTGGCACGGGTCCTCTCTCCACCAACGTTGGTCGTCCTTGTCCTTGCCTACACAGTTTTTCACCCGTTCCCGACTCCATTCAGGTCGGGGAAGCAGTCGCTTTCTTCCGAATCGACGACCAAAAGCTGTTCCCCCCCACAGAATACAGCAACACCATCGAAGACTCCACCTCCGGCCCAGATGCACCTGATATTGAGCTCATCCTCGGTCCCGCTGTGAAGAACGAGGAGCACCCACTGAAACCTGGGTTGCATGGATATTCCATCGTGGTCACGCTCTTGCGGCAAGTCACGTTGTTTCTCGAATGTTTTCAATACCAACTTCCTCCAGCCCGACCAGTGTGGGTAGCATTCAGATAAATTCCGCAGATCCCTGGGATAACCCCATCATTGATCCAAAGTCCGTCTTTCCGCTCTTTCCCGCACTCACCACTCAATATATGACCAGCTACCTCGCTACTCAGCACGATCTCGACACGCTCGTTCGCGGTGCTCGCGTGGCATACAGAATTGCCCATACGGCTCCCCTTACGGACATTACTGACATTGGGTGCACTCACCCGATGCTCGATCACCACCTTGACAGGTTGAGCGACGAGGAACTCGGCGAACTCATCAGGGAAAGAATCGTGACACTCTACCACCCGTTCGGAACATGCACCATGGGCAAGGCAGACAATCCGCTCGCTGTCCTCGACACGCAGCTGAGAGTCCGGGGTGTCCTCGGTCTCCGAGTCTGCGATGCGTCGATATACCCCAAGCTAGTGTCGGGTCATACGGTCAGTGTGTCTTGTCGTCGTACCTGCGACAGCGTTGGTGACCCAGTCGCAACCAGACTGCACCTGTTCTCGCTGCTGCAGAAAAGTTGGCAGATATCATCAAGGCAGAACATCCCCCCGCCGCCTAAGCGTCTCTTGAATCGACAGTCCTGCAATATACTGTAACCGTGCTGTATAGCCCCACATAGTTTATTGCAAACTGTTTTTCTTGTGCAAAAACGGCCAGACGGCCCCGCCTTTGCCTTTTGGTGTGCCAGTGATCCCGAGCACGGCATACTGGCCACCCATCCCGAGGGGATCCACTAGCCGATCGACGCTCTCCGCGATCGCCGTCCTTCTATCTTGGGTAGGGGCGGCGTCGATGAGACGTCGGGCGCGCAACTGCACGCCCACTTCGCTGAGAAACGCGCCTTGCGAGAGCGTCCCATGGGGTGTGACTGAGCACAAGGTCAGCACGGTCACAAGACGGAAGCAGAGCGTAAAAACGCGCGTGCGCACCCCGATCGGAGAGCACCTCTTTCAAGAGGGCAAAGTCGACGTTGGCAGTCACGTCGCATTCCCCCGGTTGATGAAACACGTCGACGATCTCGTGTGCCTTGAACGCCTGGTAGGGTCGGGGGGTCAGACGCTCGCCACGCGCGGAGGCGAGAGAGAACGCACGCGCAACGAGTTCCCGACGGCCTTTTCGGCGCCATAGTCGATGACGAGGGCGCATCCGCCGCTACTACCGTCGCTGCCGGAGGGTCCTGGGGAGAGCAGCTCGGCGACCTGGCGTGCGAGCTTGATGGCGGTACCCGAAACTTCGATGCGTGAGCCAACGGGGAGCGTCGCGAAGCGCGGGGAGGCGTGTCCGAGGAGCGTCGACGACGCGGTGGGCGTCGGGGAGAGCACGCGGGTCCAGCGCGGTGAGACAGGCTCAAGGGACGGCGCGGGCGGGGTGAGGACGGCAGAGGACGGACGGGCGTAGCGGATGCTTGGATCATTGGCAGGGGCGATGAGGACCTCGTGCCATCCCTGCGTCGTTTTCTGCGGTTGCCGCATGAACGTCGTCCGAGCGTGTAAGAAGGGAGGCACGCACCTCGATGACGTGTACGGGGAGCGCGTCAAAGAATTCGTGGGCGACGAGCATCGTGAAGAGGTCGTCGCGAGGCGGGATCTGGTCGAGCGCGTCATGCCATGAGAGCGGGGTGTCGTGTTCGTGCGCGCGAAGGGTCTCACGTTGGAGCGTGCGCATCGTGGGACTCGTCTCGACGAGATGTACGCTGTCGAGCCTGGCGCATACGAGCGGGAATTGGCGGACGACCTGGTCGGACAGGCTGAGGGCAAGGGTGCGAGGATGCAAAAGGAGAAACGTACGCGCAACATGTCGCCCATGAGCGTGCCGCGTCCAGGCCCGAGTTCGACTATTCGGAACGGTTTCGAACCCGCGGAAGACCATTGGGCGATCAGCCAGAGGGCGAGAACCTGAGCGAGGTGGAGGTAAAGGAGAGGGAGGTGAGAGGAAAAGGTACCTCGCCAAAGACCTGGCTGATCTCGGGACTGGTGACAAAGTCGCCGCGTGAGCCAAAGACGGGGTGGGAGCGTTTCATGTAGTAGCCATGGACGGGGTGTGCGAGGGCGAGCTGCATGTACGTCGCGAACGAGAGCGGGCCGGTCGCCTGTGCGAGGGGTGAGCGAGTCAGAAAGACGAGGCGGTGGTCAGCACGCGCCTTGGCCGTGTCGAGCATGAGCTTCTCGATCTCGGTAGCGACATGCTGGCTGGCGAAGAACCGACGCTGGATGAGTCGTGTCAGTGCCGGTCTCATGTCGAGTCAGCGTGGCGTGCAAATTTTCGGGTACAAGTACTCCATCTAATCAGCTCGGCTGCAGCCCATCTCCCATACTCATGGCCACCCGTGCGTACACGCGTCCGGTCGTCCAGCGATGCGTCTGACCTCGCACCAGGCATCCAGTTTGAAAACAGCAGCGACATCGGCGTGTTCGCCAAGCTCACAAACAGCTACTGCCTCACCGCGGTGCACACCTCCGCCAACTTTTACTCTGCCTTCGAGGCAGAGCTCGGCGATGTCATCCCCATTGTGCACACAACCATCGCAGGCACCCGCATCATTGGCCGTCTGACCGCAGGTGCGCTCTTCCCTGCCCAGCAGCTCGCCACGCCAACCGTGCACACACGCAGGCAACAGACACGGTCTGCTCGTCCCCTCGACAACCACCGACCAAGAACTCCAGCACCTCCGGAACTCCCTCCCAGACTCGGTCGGGATCCAGCGCGTCGAGGAGCGTCTCTCTGCCCTCGGCAACGTCATCGCGTGCAACGACCACGTCGCCCTTGTCCATCCCGATATCGATCGTGAGACGGAAGAGATCATCGCAGACGTCCTCAAGGTTGAAGTATTCCGCCAGACCGTCGCCGACAACGTCCTCGTCGGAAGCTATTGTGCCATCTCCAGTCAGGGCGGTCTCGTACACCCCAAGACGAGCATACAGGACCAGAACGAGCTGAGCAGTTTGCTCCAGGTACCGCTGGTGGTGCGTCGTTGCGATCGTCTCGCGATCGCGTGTATCTGACCATCGTCCAGGCGGGCACTGTCAACCGTGGCTCAGACGTCATCGGCGCCGGTCTTGTCGTCAACGACTGGTGTGCGTTCACCGGACTTGACACGACGGCCACAGAGATCAGCGTGATCGAGGCCGCCTTTAGTATGTCTTTTATTCCTGCCCCATGCTCGTTCTCGAGCTCACCCGTTGCCCATGCACAGAACTCCAAGGGCGAACATCGTCTGCAGTCATTGGTGAGATGCGTGATTCTCTCATCGACAGCTGGGCATAGCATGTAGTCAGTTCCTCCGTCCACCATCGTACCCATACCTTGGGAGGCCCCCTCCATTGCACGCAATCTCATGTATCTGTATGCGCATCACGTCCGAGCAATCGATAGCGTCCAAAAGTTGGTCACAGCAGACCTCGACTCTTTGCGATGCCCTTCCAGCTATCTAGGATGTACGATCCATACAGCGACACCTCGCGCACCGCCTTTTCCGCGCTTCCCGAGTGCTCGAGCAAGTAGTCCAGGAAAGACGCGGCCGTGTTGGGCGACGTGAGCTGGTGCAGCTCGGCAGCGAGGTATATCCCAGACACGGTGGCACGACGGGCGTACCACGCCATCTAAGAGCCAAACGTCAGCAAAGCACCCACCACCCCTGCGACGCCGGCGCACCTCTTTTGCGTGGGGCTCGGCGATCCAGCACGCCTGATCCGCGACACGTGCGGCGTGCACGACGACCGGGGACGGATCAAGGGGCACGAGACGCGACGACGTCGCCAGCAGCGCGAATGCCTAGCGCGTCGGGGGTTGAGCGTTAGTGGTCAGGTTGGGATGTGCGGTCGGGGAACGCACCTCGGGGAGGTGCTCGAGCACGGGTTCGTTCATGCGCAGTCGGGCGTCCAGCACGTCGCGCATGCTCGGCGTGGCGTGGTCGGGCTTCATGCGAGATCGCGCGTCGTCCAGCCAGGCGTGGACGAGGGTGCGCCGGGCGTCGTCGCCGGGCCCAAAGAGCGCGGACACGGCGCTGTCTGGGAGCGGCTGCGAGTGGGGCTGTGGCAAGTTGAGCACGGCGCGGGCGAGGGCGGCGCGGGTGAAGCCATGCGTGCTGACGAGCGGGACGGCGAGCTGCAGCAGCGACGCCGCGCGGGAGGACATGCGCTCGTGGTGTTGCCAAAAAGAGGGCCGATAATTATCATCAGACTCGTCGTGTTCATCGTCAGTGCCAGGCCAACTTCAAAATGCCAGGATCCGACTGGGGTACACCCTTTCTCCCTCGTCCCTGCGCGTAGCGTAGCTCACCACGCCCACGCGCACAGAGGACTCGGACGGCCCACCCTCATCCGCACCCCTCGCAAGACCGCCCGCCAAGAGCAAGTGGGAGGGCGAGGACGAGGATGAGTCCGCGCCCGCTGTAGGCCAACTCCCCCTAGTCATCACGCTCCACTGACCCCGCACACAGAGCGACTGGGAGGCATCCTCAGAGGAAGAGGAGGAGGAGGAGAGCAAGCCCGCCCCGGTCGCCCCCCCAAAGAAAAAGGGCTCGCTCAAGGCAAAGCTGGCAGAAATAGAGGCCGCCAAGGCCCTCGGTAGCGACAAGAACGACGTCGAATACGACGAAGACGCCGTCCTCGATCCCCGCGAAAAGGCGCGCCGTGACAAGGAGAAGGAAATCTCGGCCGATCTTGAGAATGCGGCAGCCCTGTTGGGCACCGCAAGCTCGGGAGGTGAGCGATGTCCCATCGCGACCTCTGCGCCGATTGTTGACGCTCCGATGTGCGCCAGCATCATCGTCCAAGGAGCTCGACGCGATCCTTTCGGCGAATCCCCGCACCAAGGAGGACTTCCAGGCCTTGTCTACCCAGATCATCGAACTCGTCATCAAACGGCACCATAACAAGCCCCTCTACTCCTCATTCGTCGAATATCACGTCCGACAACTGGCAGAGCCTCTCAAGGACGTGGAGGTCCGTAAAGCCGCAAGTGGCTTGACCACGCTGGCAAACGAGAAACAGAGGGAACAGCGGGACAAGGCAAGCGGGAAGAAGAAGCCAAAGTCTGCATCCAAACCAACCTTGGGTGCCGCAAAGGTGACCAACAAGTAAGCGCTTGTCTCTCTGCCGTCAAGCCAGTCTGACTGTAGACGCTAGATTCGACACGGAAGTGTACGACGAGGCATTGGATGACTTTGGAAAGGAAGCGGACGATTTCATGTAGAAATGCCTACACACAGTCGCATATTGTGTGCTATAGTACGTCGCTTGAACATCAACGGACAGACTCTGTGACGGTGCCGTGTCAGGACTCGTCTTCTTCGCCTTCACTCTCGCTCTCATCGCTGACGAGGCCGACCAGACCTGCGTCGCTCTTTTCTTTTAGAATCTTCCCAGCCTCTGAGAGTTTAGACGCAAACGCTTTCCGTGCGCCAGCATTGGCGCCCACATCCCAGATCTGAAGCCTCGCTTTTGACCCCGCTACGGCGACCGTGAGGGGATCGTCCGGGGAGAAAGCGGCAGAGAATACTTTTCCCTGTTGCCCGCATGAGGCAAATGAAAGAGTGACAGGGAAATGGCACGTACAACGTCGAGATCTCTCGATGTGACCATGCTCACTGATGGCTTACCGCCCTCGGATTGGTCCACGTTCCAGATCTTGACGACCTTGTCCGTGCCGCCAGTAACGAGACATCCGCGCACAAGAGGACTGACGTCCAGTGCGGACGCAGCACCGTCGTGCGCAGAGATTGTAAACCGCGAGGGCGATGCCGCCTTGGGATCCGTCGGCAGCCTCCGAGCGTCAAAGTTGAGCACTAATCCATTTTCTAGCGAGACCTGTGGCGTCTTGAGCGGAACATCCTCAAATCTAGAGAATAGCTCACGTAGAATGCATGCGACTCCCAAGGATCCCATCTGAGCGCCTCCACGTCCGCACCAAGCACGGCACCCACCCCTGTATCGGGCGCTCTCGAATCAAATATGCGAACCGTCCGATCATAACTACCAGAAAGCAAAACGGTGGGCTCCTTGTCGTTCCACTGGACCGCTTGCACCTTATCCTTGTGCACACTAAAACTGCGTATGGCATCTGCGCTTTTACCACTCCCGTCTGCATCCGCCGTCGGTGCACGGGTGAGATCCCACAGCTTGACAGTCCGATCTGCAGACGCGGACGCCAGCATCTGCCTGTGAGTTCTATTCCACGACAGAGAGAGAACCGCGTCGACGTGGTGGACGTCCGACGTCGGTCTCGCCTTTGTCTTTTTGCGTTTCTTCTTCCCAGTGCCAGCTGGGACGGGCACGTGCGCAGCCGTTTTGTCGGGTCGCCCGAGAACCATGTCAGGATACATACTCTCGACGACGTCCAGCGACCATATTTCGATCTCAGGATCGAGCGTCCCAACGGCGACATAGTTGCCCCATTTTGCCGGACCATCGACCGGAATCGACGACGTCGACGCGGGGGGAAAGTCGAGCCATTCGAGGCAGAGCGGAAAGTTGGGTAGCATCAGATCGTGGTGCACGTACAGGTGCTCCTGCGCTTCGTCATACACGTAGATCTCCAGTTGTGATACCTCGTCCTCGGTCTTGGCCGTCACGAGGAGGTTGTCCGTCGGTAGTACTTCCAACTCTTGGCGTTCGTCCTCGCCCTCGTCCTCGCCCTGTTCAGCGCTCTAGCAAAGATCCGGTGCACGTTCGAGTCCTCACACTGACCTCTTTTAACGTGATGTATGGGTCATCCGCGTTATCGCGGTAAAACGTCAACCCCTTGATGTTCGTGAACGGACCAATCCCTAAGAGTAGGAATGTGTCAACATGCCCCGACCGAGCGTCCCGATGCGCACCATGCTCGTCGACGTCGTCGTCATACTCGTCGAGATGGTACTCTGCCAGGTCGCCCGTCCTGGCACCCGATCCGGGGGTCGGATTTTTTCCCCCATCTACCACCATCGCGTCGTCCGACTCGCTTCCTCAGCATCTCGGGTCGATATCACCATGGACGCGTAGGCGGATAGGACACTCACTCGATCCATGGCTCCCCCCCGTCATCGCTATCGCCCAGATCGTCGGCCTCGTTTCCCTCGGCACCCTTTCCCATTTTCTTGGCCGCCTTGTGTGCACGTTCGAGCTCCTTGCGTGCATCCTCGAGCTCGATCCGAGCGAGCGCACTGACACGCTCCAGTTCGTTCTCGTCCAGGACATACTTGCGCGGATGGCGTGTGGCAACGCCTCGTTTGACCCTGGAAAAAGGATTGCGGATGGCGCGGTCCTGGAGTCGAAAGGGTGACTTGCCATGACACACAAGAGATCAGGTTGCTCATCGTCCTCTGCCCCGTGCGCACTATCCATCGATTTTTTCGGATACCAGTCACGTGATATGAGTGACGCTACACACCGACTCGGATTAAAACGATAAAGATACGGTGACGGAGGCTATAGTGTATCCAAAAGAAAACCAGGAGAGCCCAGGGCTATACCAGGCCACCACCACCCATCCGGATGGTGTCCCATATTGCCCTACTTACTTCACCCCAGAGTTTGTGTAGGACAGAACCCCCACGTGCGTCGAATAACCGTCGCTTCACCTGATCTGCTGTGGTCGCAGGAGCAGAAATAGCCCGCCCACGCCGCAGTCGGATGATAAAGGATACCACCGGAACGAGAAGGAAGATTATCGTCAGCGCGGTGAGGCGATTGGCCGTCAGGTATGTACGAAGGAATTCCTTGATCAGCGTGACCGTGGCCGGTGATTGCCCCGTCATCGCCACAACGGAATTTGGCAAACCCCGAACAGTGCTACCGCGCGGACTGGCGCGCGGCGTGGACCGTAGGTCTCTCGAGTTTCGGTGGATATTTGGCTTGGTCACCGTCACATCCGAGGCGACAGAGCTCAAAGATCCCGCGCGTTGCTTCTGGGCCAGTTTCGAGGGCCCAAGAGGGACCGCAGTGCGGTTGGAAATGGTAGAAAGGGAGGAGCTGGATGAGGAGGCAGACGGCGCTGGTGAAGGCAAACGAGGAGGGGTGACGACAGATACCCGAACAAGCTTCTCTTTCCGTGACTTTTCAAGGGATGCTTGGAGCTCCTAGACGCCGATAACTACGGAGAAAACTGGCATATTGATTGACTCACCGTCCTCTTGTTCGCCGACAACTCAATCTCATAGGTCAAGAATTCCTTGGCGTACTCCCATTCCTCTAGACGTGGCAAGACGTGTAGGCAATACAGCTCTAGGACCTTTTCGTATGCTTCGCCGGTGGACGGAATGAAGTCGTACTGCCCTCGATTGGACAGCCACTCCTCCGTTATCTTCCGCCCGACAAGCGGACAGTTGACCTTGATACTGGACGCAATATGTGTCATGAGAACTTGGTGCGGAAGAAATGCGGAAGTAGGCATCCGCGGCAACGAGGAGGGTGTGAAAAGTGCAAGCGACCGCGCGTGTGACGCAGATACGAAGGACTGGGGCGACGACAACAGCAGCTCACGTAGCGTCTCTGGTAGGGAAGTGCGGTCTGGCGGCGAGGTGTACACTGTGGACTCGAGCGTGATGCGGAGAATATCCCACTTGCGGCGATGAGAGTCGAATGCGTCTGGCACTGGTGCAACGGGTGGCTGCAGCATTGCGAACGCAGATGCAACCAACGAAGCCGTGAGGACGACATCGCGGTAAAGGAACGCCTGAGCGGCCCTGTTATATAGCGAGTGTAGGGTTGCGTGTGCGGACGAGGATGAGTTTGGGAGGGCAGAGTCGAAGCTGGCTTTGAGCGGCAATAAGCCCTGGGCCGGCATCGTCGCCTTTGTGGTCGTCGTCGTAGTCGCCATCGACGTCCGCCTGGATGGGGGCCCGAGCACCTGATTGTGTGCGTTAGGGTGCTAGCAGGGCATTTGCCGAGCGCGTTTGCGGATCTAGTCCGGCAGTTTCCGGCTGCAGAACACTTGATTGTCCCTCAATACCGATCACTTCGTGAAACAACAAGTCAAGAGTGTGGATTTCACGCCGTCGCGTTTCAAGTTCGAGTCGCTCGACCGATTGGCATCACCCTGGTGCGCCGGCCTCTGCAGTCATGAAGGCGAGGGGCGGGGAGAGACACAACTTGAGCAGCGGCGCGCATAACACACATCCCGATCCTGACTGGCGCATCCTATCACCACACGGGTCCCACTTCGGGGTGATGAGCGCGACGTCTACTACATCAGGAGGTGCGGATGGACGAAACCAAGCTGTCCCACATTTTCGGTTCTCTCCGCGAGACGGAATCAAAAGACCTGTCCTTCACCACGACTTGCGCTATTTCTCCCTATGCTACCCGAGCCGCTCAACGATAGCGTCACAGGGCGGCCCAACGACGTTCCTGGGGCCTGACGTGTTTCGATTGTGCCTCGGGTTGCTGGCGCGGTTGATCACAACGCAAAACTTTCCTAGAAAAGATTAGCAGTGCACGTGTGAACTGCTGACTGCTATCACCGTACAATCTGCGGCTCGGGGGCTAGCATGTCCCTTGGCGTCACTACACTCTCTAGGCCTAAATTGTCCCCAGGGCAGGGCAGAAGAGTGGAGTCCAAATTGGTTGGGATTCGCCTCTGATGAAAAACTTGCTCGGTACTGTGATGGTGCATGTCGATATATTGATTGCAGGATAGCACAGACATGGAAGACGCTACTCAATTGAGCAACATATGTGGAACCCCCAACCGACCGAAATCACCTCTCCTAGCATCCTTCCGAGCTCATGGGCGCCAGCCAAAGCGGCACCTCCGTCGCGAGGGACGAGCTAGTCAGAACGAGAAGTTCCGAGTACGATGGAAGGCCAAACATCGTTCTGGAGGACGGGAACGCGGACCAGAATGCGGAAGAGCTTGGCTTGGCCCGAACTTTTGTGTCCTCGAATTGTTCTGGAGAAAGCCGTTGGACGACTGCCTGCTTATATTTCCTCCCGTGACTTTCTTTGTAATCAGCTCTCACGCTCACCAACACAGGGTTCTGTTAGAGTCTATCTTGCCTCGGCAATCTCATGGACGGTCTGGTCACCAGACTGACTACATGGGACTTTGTACACTTCTTCTTCTCCTCCAAGAAATAAACAGTGCAGTGGGTATCCGCGTCCGTCACAAAGCCAAGAAACGAGATAACCGGCAGATAGGCCGGCGCTACCTTTCAGTGACATCAGCTGAGGACTGACGTTCAGTGGACACCTCTGCTGCGAGGCGCGAAATCTCGGAAAAAGCTACTTTGAGGGAATCCAAGTCTGCATCGAGGCTCTCTGCACGTTTTTTTATCTTTAGATAAGCAAGTCAGAACTGGTGCAACAGAAAAACAGTGGCGCGCACCGCTGAAATAGTGTCGCTTGCCGCAATGAGTTCGTGATGATGATTGTACACGAGGGCCTGTCGCTCGCTATCTAGTTGCCGGATCTCTTCTTGCAATCTCAGCATTCCACCATCACAA
>JBBPTT010000055.1:0-65014 GCA_038094175.1 Boletellus aff. lepidospora
GAGGTTGATCAGATCCACTTCTAGAATCTTGGAATGTCAGGTATTGAAAGAAGATGGAGATGGAGACATAGTATTAATCCCAAGAATAGCTCTTGATTCTGGTCTGGAAGACTCTCCTATACCTTTTCGTCGCTTGCAGTTCCCTGTCCACTTGGCCTATGCTATGACCATCAACAAATCCCAAGGTCAATCTGTCAAGAATGTTGGAATTGATTTACGCTCTTCTGTTTTTTCTCATGGTCAACTATATGTAGCTCTCTCACGTTGTACCCATCCTAGACACATTAAGATTATATTTCCAGAAAGACAAGAACATACTAGAACAACTAATGTAGTTTGGCCAGAAGTTTTTGTAGGATTAAATATATAGCTTCACAATACTGTTAATTCACATCCAATATCAATTCATATTCATCTAACAAAATAGTATGACTTGTACCGAAGGTACAAGCAATCACGGGTAACTACCTAGTGCTTGATGAAAGTAGGTCTGGCGAGGCAGCTGCAGGGGTACGCACCGAACGGCACTAGACCGCGTACATAATTCGTGCCAAGATAAGTCGAGAAAAGACGGTGGTCGACCTGACTTAATTATATGCGGTGCTCCGGTGGACGTGGTAGGCATCGAGGAGGTGGCATTCGCACCGAACGGCCGTCCTTTCGATCCGTCCAGCGACTTCAGTAGCCGAATCCGAGTTCTCGCCACGGCACAAGTGAAAAATTTGCAGCATTCCATAAAGAACCATTTGCAGAGGTCGTGTCTCTTCGGAAAGGAGATCTGTTTGGCGCATCGATCAGACCAACAAACCACATTCAACACAGATCCAGGTGTTGTCCTTTGGACCTATGGCACCCAAATCATTCGACACAAGCGCGTGCGTCAACATCGGTGTCAATAAGTAACGCTGTTAATCGTGTACCAGTCAGATTCCATACGACATCCACTGGCCAGAGAGCCACTTCCCTGCCAATAAGCGTATATTCTGCCCCACATACGGTGGATGCACGAATGCTTCCTCCAAGCGGGCGACTGACAATACTTTGATAACTGCATACTGCCACCGCTGTCCGACTTTTAAACGTCCAAAGCAGGTATTTCCGGTTGTTCTTACGCTGCCTTCACCCGTAGCCCTAGGGGGAGCAAGACAATATTTGGTTGGCGACATTGCATTGATGATCCGATCGTGACCCATAAAGAAGATTTCATGCTTCGGCGACATGGACGGAGAGACATACCTACCAGAAACGCGGAAGATGAATTTACAACACCCTTCCCTAGTGGGAATAAGATGGACTGTCGGTAGACCCATTCCCACTTGACACGTTAACTTGCATCTGATATGACGTGAATGTGGCCCAGATGGATTCTAGCGCCATCTGATGTAGCGCGAGGGAAATTTATAGATGTGAGACTCGAAGAGCGTTTCGGAGATAGAATGAGTCCATCGGAGGATCATGATGACTGAGCCGTTCTTGCCTATCGCCGCCAGGATCAATGTCAGTATTACGGTCAGCCGCGTGCGAGATGTGGACGCTCGTCATGAACCTCATTCGGACCAACGAACTGTGGGGATGCTGAAAAACTCAGACCAACTACCCAGATAAGGTCGTTGGCGGAACCGAGGTCGTTCTTTCAGCGCATCCTGTCGTCCAGGTGTGGTTGTCCATTGTTGCAGATGCCGACAATTGAACCAAAATCACAGCACAATCCGGTGTATCGACGATGGTCTCGATACTACATAGGTCGTCGTCAGTGCCCACGGTGTCCAGCCACGCGAACTTACCAGAGCCCGAAAGTACCTCTTACAGCCACCCCATCGGTCTGCGCTGTGACAACTGGCAGCACGTCTCGCTAAATCATGGACCAATGGAGCATACCGCTCCATCCAAATCGCTCTTTCCTAGTCGTTCGCTATACACACGCACAAGTGGACAGTGCTCTGTCGTTGGATTCGGTAGTCGCTTGTGCTCTGTAGTAGCCCATCTAGATTACCGTTTGCTGGACGCTCGCCATAGGCCTGGTATCGCAGAACAGTTGTGCTCGGGTGGAGAATTCTTGTTGCAGGGTTCAGGGAGGTGTGTTTGTACACCGGAGGCGAGCTAGTTGGCCAAACAAGCGCAGACGCTCCGTCCATTGCCACCTTGGTTGGATCAGCATCATGACCTGGCGGCGACAGCGTTCCTGACATCACCATGATGGCTGCCGCAACCGTATTCGCGCGGCGATGGCAAGATGTTGGCAACATCAAATTCTCTGGCTGCGCGGCGGCGAGCTTCTCGAAGCGCTTTTCCATGATTCCCCGTGTCCGGTTTTAGAGGGTTCACTGTTGTTCGCCTCCCACATGTCCGACTCGATGCCGCCGCACTGTGTCTTGCTCAGTGTTCGCAACCAAACATGTCGCCCTCATCATCTGCTCCCCCAGAAACCGAGTGAGTTGCGTCTCGCTGGGACTTTGTTCGTGATCAAGATTGTGATGGCTTCTCAAGGCGAAATTTCAACCGGCGTGCACCGGGGGAGGTGAGTACTTTGCGCCGAAAACTGACGTACTTTGATCTGTCGTATGGCATCAACATGGGCTATCCAATCCTATCGTCCGCAGAATCCAGTTATGGACCATGGTACGCCGAAAGATGATATCCCCCTACATAATTCTAGTTCTCGTGTTGATCCAGACGCCGGACAGTATGAAACACATTGTTGGATTGATTTTCTGCCATATCATCAAGTAAATAGTCTTGGTGACGAGACAGGCGATATAGATCTCAGCACCACGTTCCTATATATTTTGCCAGGGTCATTGCCTCACCATTTACTCGTCCTCTCGCCCCTTTTCCTTTGTGGTTGCGCGTCTTCCGTGTATCATGTCCTCCGACTTGCAATCCGCTCTGAGGCAGCCCCGATTCCGTGATTACTTGTCCCGTACGGCGACTCATTATTGCATTCAATGATCGATTTGAATTCTAGTGCAGTCGCCATGGTTGTCGTAGCAGGATACGACTATGGTGGGTCACATTCATTCTCTTCCTGCTATCTTTCAGCTTAGAGTGCGGGTTATCCTACAGCCCTCACCTTTTCGAGAGAAGTACCTCAGCCTCTGCTACGTCATCCATTCACGTTCTGACGATCTCGAAAGGTAGACTATGTTTGGGTACGGAAGTAACAGGTATCGAGCAAGTGCTATGTCGTTGACATCCCACAGCGCCACAAATGGACCTGGGTGTCGGTGACATTCATTCTTGTGCATAAAGGCCTCCTTTGACTTCTTATTTTTCCTTTCATCTAACTGTGATTCCAACAGGTTCGCTATCTTGGTCTGTGTTGGATCATGTACGTCTGCAGCCATTCTCATCCATGTTGGATAGCATGGTGACTTCGATCCAATCCTCAAGTGCCGATGGGCTTGGTACGCTCAGCAAAATAGATTAGCAAGGATGATTAGACTGATCCTACATATCCAGTCGGTTCTGTGCTTGTTCCCGGTCCCGTCGAAGTGAGTTTTATTACTTTATACCTGACTCGTGGTATAACTGACGGTGTGTTTCAACCAGACGTACGCATCAGAGCCACCAAATCCTGGTCAACGGCACGGTAATGCTGACCATTGGATAGGTGTACGCATCTCACCTGGACATCCGCGATATTAAAGAGACAAAGCACAATATTTTTAGGCACTGCACTCTATCTGGTCTGGTTTTGGACATTTCTGGTGTTTCTCACCGGTGCTGATCGTGAGTTTCCATTCGGTAGTTGGGGTTCAGTACACTGACGAGTTTCAATTACAGTGATGATGATCCTGCGTGTTTATGCAATGTGGAATCAATCCAAAAAGATCCTGTGGACCCTCCTCTTCGTTCTCACAGCGCAAACTATCATTTCAGTTGTCACAATAGCGATATTCGACAATCCAAGAACCTACTTATCGGGTGTGTCAGGATATATTAGTAGTGCCTCTGATTATAATCTAACGATCCTGTCTTTTCGTGTCTAGTCACGGTGGTACAAATTCACGATTTTGCATCTTGTAATTCCACATGGAACACACCAT
This sequence comes from Boletellus aff. lepidospora, assembly GCA_038094175.1. Lineage (NCBI taxonomy): Eukaryota > Fungi > Basidiomycota > Agaricomycetes > Boletales > Boletaceae > Boletellus > Boletellus aff. lepidospora. Next base: position 4,047 of record JBBPTT010000055.1, read on the forward strand.
GGCTACTCTATGTCGACACTTTAGCAATCCCGCGGTTAATTCTTTGTATTCTGCTTTTTATGCTTGCTATTGTTCGGGCCTTGAAAGAGTCGATCAAGATGTACAAGGAGAAAAGGCGATCGTCACCTAATCGATATGTCAAACTGTTCGTCAAGGATGGCACCTTTTACTTCTTTGTGTGCGTCCCCCCTCTTTCCTTCTCCATTGTGTTCATTTGTCGCCACCACTGCCTTGCAATTTTTGTCTGATTTTCTCTTCCTTCTAGGAACGTATTCACCAATATCATTTCTATCTTACTGGGCGGGCTCATCCCTGGCGGTTTTATTGTGCGCTTCCTGAATGCAACTCTACATGTGCTTCTCTGTGTTATGATGCCACGATTCATCTTGAGCGTGCGAGAGCTGTATGCCAGTGACTCTCATGGTGGATTGGGCGGAATTGACAGCGGGTTCGGAACGGGGTCACGTTGCTCAGTCAGCCAGATGGCAACCATATCTAGGATGGCATTCGTGGAAGTCGCACCAGGACAAGGCGTGATCGCGGGTGGGGATGCAGGAAATCTGGAGGAAATTCCGCTGGGGGTGGCCGAGGATGGCATACGTCGGATTTGAGGGAGAATCTCGGTTACAGGGAGGCGGTACTGGTGTGGGAGTCAGAACGACGGGTTGATATTTATTGAGCATGCCATGATTATCTGTTCGCTTGTATATGCTACTGTCCTTGTTCGAAGTCGAATGCTTGTTTGCGCGACAGTGTGGTACCCATCACGACCGGCAACTCGAGTCTTCGAGCAACTATAAACCTCTCCTCTGAATTATCCATTTTTCCGCACCTGGGAGCCACTACAGCGGCTCCGGACTCTCAAGGATCTTTGGTGCGCCCGTGAACTCCATCACGTACGGGGCCTGGTGCACGACATCCAACCGTCAAAACATGACGGATGCCTAATGGCATTCACTCACCTTTGATCGCATTGAACCAAGAAATGCTCCGACATCCGCACTCTTTGCTAATGAATCAGAGCCGCTCAACAACATGAAGTCTTGTTAATAATCTGTGGCGCTTACGAAGAATAACACAATGCCTGGTTGTTCCGATGATCCTATCCTGCACGCGCAATCACGCGAGTTCTTCATGGCTGGGGAACACGATGACGATTTGACTTCCCAAAGTGGACAGGTTTTGCATGAAGCCAGTGCTGGGTGTTGCATGATGGATTTGCGGACGATGACGATTGACTTGTCCTTCGCCGGAACTAGAATTGCTGCGGGCAATGGTTGCTGCACTCTCCTGCACGCGTGAGCGAACAAACGTCCCGAGCACCCAGGCTGATTGAGCTAAGAACGGGAATATCGCTGTGAAACCGAAAGGCTTCGGCGCACCATAGACGTGACCGCTACAAGGACTCTTCCGATCCGCTGGTGCATACCGACGTGAAGGCGCCTGGCAAGGCTGACAGCGCTCTTTTGGCCTATTCTTTACCCAAATTTAGCAGTCCATTGTCGCAGACGCTGACCTTTGGGATTGACCTCACTCAGATCACTCGAAGATAGAGTCCGATAGACGCAAACAAGCATTGCAATTTTGTGGCCCCAAGCGAGCGTATCAACGACTTGATGCTAAGCTATTATCAGCGTGCGCTGCCTCCAGCTGCATGGATCAGAGCCCAAAAATACCCCTTACAGCCAGTCCATCGCTCCGCACCCCCCTCTTCACTAGTCGCGTTCACTTAGACAAATGTGACAAATATTTGTGCGGATCTTGGTGCGAATTTCACGGGCGCAACGGCGGCCATGCGGCAGGTTTCAATCGGAGATCCAATACTAGATGTCTTCCATTCGGCCTTGCGCCCATCGTTCAGCACGTCTCCAAGAGAGGGCAAGACACATCATGCTGCCCCATGGTACGGGCCAACCATCCCAGTCTATTGCTACTGTCCCACCCAACCAACCTGCCAAAAGAGGACAACCAAAAGGCCGTGGAGGAGGTTCTCAGCGTGCTAAGAAAGTGATCGGGGCTGACGAACAAGAATCGACCAACTCTATTCAATGGGGACCACATCCCCACCTCACCAATAACCTTCTATCGTGGCTACAAGCACACCCTGCTGACTGTGCTGTTCTCTTCAGTGAGAAGAAAGATGCCAAGAATGCTGATCTGACACTGAAGGCTCATGGATGGCTTAATGTTACAGTTTTTCCTTGGTTTCCCTGATAAGTCCTCCCACTCTCGACCCCAACTACGTTAACTACCGATGAACTATTAGAATCCTTTCATTCGCTCAAAGCCGATAAGACATGGGATGTCTATTCCATTGACATCCATCTCATTTCCATCACATAATCACCTCTTCACATCCTCACCATCTCACTATGATGGTAACCACGCATAGCCCCACAGCCACAATCTTTGATCCCTTGATCCTATCTCTGATGCTGCACATTGATGTATCATTCACCTTGGTTACCATGACTCATCCTGACTCATTACAGGCTGTATGCACAGCTTATCTTTGTACTATATAGTCAACCCCAGTTTGTATCTTGTTCCCTAGCTAGTTCTACACAATCTACGTGTAGTTATCTGGCCTCCTCAAGACTGCCTATCACAGTTAGAGAGATCTCTTCACGTGTCTTCACACTACACTTGAGTGTGCGCTCGACTAGTTACTTTCTGGAGGGTTCTAGACTTAGTGTCGAACCTTGACCTTGCTGGATAGCTCCACGCAAGCATAACACTCAAGAAGGATGTTAGGGCTGCCATTGCTAAACATCTCTTCGAACATGATCCTCACTACTCTGGGTACTACGCTACTCATTTAAACAAGTTTGGCACAGCGGTGGAAGGCCGTCTCACTACGTATGTATCTGGATTGCTGATGATCGATGAACTGACGATTTCCAGATTAAAAGCAAAGTATCGGAATGCAGTTGGTCGTCTCAAGTCTAGTGGTGAAGATGTGGCTCTGAATTCAAGTCACTCCAATATTCATCGTAAGTCTTAAATGTCATAGTCCTTCCTTCGTTCATGTCTATTTAATCAGAACAAATCATCCATACCTTTCCCTACTTCACTGAATGCAACAAGATCTGGTGTGGAAATCCAACTTTTGATGTGCAGATTTTCAACTCGGTGTCTAGTTTTGACCACGGTGCTACCTTTCTTAATGTCATCAAACACGGTGCAACAACGACTCCTCCAGCACCCCCCAGTGAGGCACTGCTTCACATTTTCCATGATGTGATTGACTTGGAGATCTCCAAATCTGACTGTCCTGGCTCCAGTTGGGACATTTGGATGTACCATGCTGAGGAGGAGGGTGAGGGTGAGGGTGAAGGTGAGGGAGAGGGAGAGGGAGGGGGAGGGGGGGAGAGGGAGGATGGGGATGGGCAGGAAGCCAAAGAAAGAAATGATGTTGATTTTTGGCAGACGGACCAGCGGCTCAATGAAGCTGATGACATGCAAGATATCCAGGTATCTTTCAGTGGTGAGCATAGTCAAGGGGCAGGCATCTATCAATGCAAACCCATATTTTCGCTGCCAAACCAAGTTTCCACCTCTATCTTCACCAAAAAGGCATGTACCTCGTCTTGGGACAATCGTAGCTCATTCTGGCCGACACCATATCCAAACCGACCTATCTCCATTGCTGGTTCTAGCACCACCACTCCTATGACTCCAACATCCCTTACCTCTGGTAGTGACAAAGGCAAGACTTGTCATTCTTCTTCCAAATTATCAGGCAGGTCCAAAGGAAAGGGGAAAAATCCAGTGCTTTTTGATCTGGCATATGGACTTGAGGACCATCTGAGTAATCTAGGGAGCACGACCACTGACACAAAAATCCACATAGCAACATTGAAAACTGAAGAGAAGATGCTGAAAATCCAGTTGCACATGCGGGACAAGGAAATCGCACATCTTGAGATGCAATGTGCCCAAGAACGTGCTGAAGCGGAGAATGTCCACCATCGCTTGATAGAAACTCAGCAACAGGAGATTGAGCTCAAAAAGATGGATCTTTTGAAGCTGAAGGAGGAGTCTGAGGTGCTTCATCTTCGGGTACAGCTAGCACAACTGCAAAAGCAAAATGATGACTTGACCTCTTCCTCTGTGCCTGGGCCTCATTGACTGCTTACCCCTGCTATATTTGTTGCTCCCATTGCCCCCATCACCCCCATTGTCCCTGTCACCCCCATCACCCTTGTCGCCCCTGTCATCCCTGTTACTCCCATTACCTCCATTATACCCGTCATCCCCTTCTGTCTGTTGTTGTACTTTTCTTCGTCAACACTGTACTCCCTCTTTTTTGTTCAATTGATTGATTGCATTTGTCCTGGACACATCATCACTAGTAAGGAAGTTGTTGCTGTTGTACTAACAAGTCAACCAGGTACGACCGGAAACGTTGTCCAGGTGTGTTACCAGGCAGTGCAGGTTGCACTCCGTCAAAGGTGTCATCTTCCAACATTCCCTCTCCCTCTGATCTAGCCCATAGCATCGACCCACTCCTTCCCTCTCCTCTTCCCCTCTCTTCAAACCGGATGATCATGTTGTGCAAGATTAGGCAACACATGATCCAATAGACTGCCATATGCAGGTCGTTCTTGGTATGTACATTCAGTCGCAACTCTCAAAGTGATTGAAAACGTCCTTTCAAGGCTGCAAATGCATGTTCAACACGAACGCGGACCTATAGTAGGAATATAAGAAGACTATCATGGAGGTACACGGTAGGGACCTTTGATAGAGCACGATTGTAGGCATTTTGTCTATGTGTCAAACTTCCTCCTCATGGCTTTTTGAAAGGTACGGCACACCATTTCTCTGATGGGTATGCAGAGTCAGCCCAGATCCAATGCTGGGATGGAAGAAGTGTAGGATTCTGTGCTATCTCCGTCCCTTGAAATGCATAGGTGTTGTGCACACTGCCTGGCTGCCCTAATGCATAATCAACGATCAAGAGGTTGTGTGGCATCACAATTAGCTTTATCCAATAGTAAGCCATCCGGCTGGTTGACATATAGATTAATAAAAACTAACCTGACAATTCAATGAGAAATTCCCTTTGCGATCGTAGAACCTGTCCCCAAAAAATCCAGGCTTTGCATACAGTCTAATCGCTGACCCATCCACTACAAAGACTCCTCTTTTCCAAGCATGACAAGTACGTTCTTCTGTGAATGCCTGTGCTGCACACATGTCCCTTGAGCAGATATTGGGAATATTTATGAACTTGTCATGCTCATCGAGCAATGCCGCCATTACTCTGTGAGTACATTTCACAACCGATCCTACTGAAACCCCCACCCATTGAGCTATATCTTCCACAGAACATGCGTTACCATAGTGTCCAGCTCAATTGAGAAAGATGGCAAGTTGGACTGCAATCGGTAATTGTTGCCTATTAGATCTGCTCTGAAACACTTGATGACCACTAATTTGATCTAGAATATTGTCGAATATTGGAGGATTGACACGCAACTTCTTATGAAAGAGATGTGGACGGTGGTCTGTAAAGTGATCGAGTAGGCATAGTTGTGATGCTCACATGGGTGGCTCGCTTGGTCGCCACAAGATGCGTGTACGTTCAACTTTGTCCTGAGCAGCTTGGATGAGTGTGAGAAGGTCATTGTATGGTGCGCCAATGATCTCCGACTGTTACGCTTGCGTGGAGTTATCCAGCAAGGTCAGAGGTTCGACTTCTTAGTCCAGAACCAATGAAAGCAACTAGTCGAGCGCACACTCAAAAGTGTAGTGCGAAGACACTTGGAGGATCTCACTAACTGCGACAGGCAGTCTCGTGGAGGCCAGAAAACTACACGTAGATTGCGTAGAACTAGCTAGAGAATAGTAATACATGCCCGAGGATCTTATATACGGTTAGGACTATAGGTTTGACTAAGAATCGGCCGATAAGGCGTCATCCAAGTTTACTATTCATAGTACTATTCTGGGAAAGGGGGAACACGAGGTAATGCAAGAGAATCACCTGGGAAGAAAGGGGTCCGAAAGTAAAATGGGCGCATCATGATCAAAAGGTAAAACGGGGGGCATAGCAACGGAGGTTGAACCCGTCGGAAGATGACTATCAGACGATGACACAATATCAAACGCATAGGTAGAAGGAGAGGAAAAACTCATCAGAGTGGCTCGGCGAATTTGTCGGTGAAAGTCGGTGGCATTTCTTGTAACACCGACTCTGATACACTCATTGAACTGAGTGATACAGAATCTGAGTCTAAAGACATGATGGACATGGGGGATGGGGGTAAGGACGATTGGTGTGAGGGGGGAAAGCTGAGATGATGACAATGATGACAACGATTGTGGTGAGTCCATGTCAGTGATGTCACTCCAACCACTACTGCTATCTATGTTGATGGCTTGATCACGCAGATGAATGACTACCTCTGTTGCTCTGTGAAGGACAGCTAGGAACTCTTCTTGACTGGAGCTTTGTATGGCCATGGTTGAAGGGGGAAGAGACAGGTCTGTGTTATCATTTGTATTTTATCCTGTGGATCAAAGGGAACTGCATATGCCGCTTTTCTCTCTGTTCACACCATTTTACTTGAGTCAAGACATATTCTTTACTTGGTAAAAATGGTATTGGTTGTGCCGTCTTGCTGAACCACCAGAGCGACAGTTATATCTCCGATTGAAACCTGCCGCATGGATGCTGTTGCGCCCACACCAAGATCCGCACAAATATTTGTCACATTTGTCTAAGTGAACACGACTACTGCTTGGCAAGGCCCTCGTATGGGTCAACCCTGTTAATCCCAGGCTTCCATTCCATATAATGTGTTCCAGCACAACCGTGTGTGTATTCTGGTGTGAATGGTATCTGTTCTAACATTCAATGATTGTCTCATGGCTGAGGGACATGCCAAAGATGCTGACCTGATTTGTGAACAAAGTGTGTTTTCTCCGAAGATCTCCTTGGCACAACTTCATCAAGTATCCTCACACATCAACCAAATACACTACCTATTAGCGCGTGATGTTGAACCGACAATGAGGCGAGAATTGCCACCACACCAGAGACACGATCGGATAAGTGTTCATAACATAGATGATACATAAACACAAATAAATTCTGCCTAGCCAATCGCCAATTAATATCATGCATTTTCACTTACTATTTTGAGTGTGAAAATATAATATTTATTCACACTATTCGTCGTCGTAAGTGGAATATGTCTCTCATTAAGTAATCACTAAGTTCAAGTAGTCTTTTTCACCGTGTCTCTCGTGTCGGCGCTATCGGATGCTCTGCCCTGGGCGGCAGTGGCATTCTTCCCGTTCTCCAAGAGATCATCTGCTCCCATAGATGCGTGGCGATAGCAAGGTACAAGGAGAGTTAGCGCCTTATATGGGAAGCGCGTGCTGGGGACAAAACGAGAACAAGACGTGCGTCCACAGTGACGTAGACACACAGCCTTTTGACTGATCGTTCCGTTGCGACGAGAACAAATGCTCTAATGTCGAAAACGTGTACCAGCCAGCTTTTGCGTGTCTGCAGTGTTTTGAAGTATGATTCTCGGTGTGCGCTCGGCTGGCCGCAGAACTTGGAGCGACACCGTCTCCTACTTTTACAGCTCATCACTGGTGGGTCTGGGGACAAGTGTCTAGGGCGGCACTCAGGTTCCCCTGCTTGGATAGTGCGGGCAAGGCGAGGGACCTGAAAGCTTGATGACACAGAGCGCGCGGCACCACGAGGCGTCCAGTGAGAAATGCTCAGGAGGTACGAGTTGCGCTCGACATGCACTGTCGGCGCTCTCCGACCCGTCATTGGCAGACAATGATACCTTTATCCGTATGCAGGGTCCACCCTTGGCGGGATGAAGGCTGTCCAGATCGTGACCTACGGTACCTTGCTAGGTCCGGGTCCGGGCCCAGGTCCGTGCGACCTTTGCAAGTTCTGGTTGATGTTCTCTTATAACGTGCGTCACCTGCCGTCACCTTGGCGAAAGTCGGCAGATGATAAATCGTCGAATAACTCATACGTCGGGGGAGTTCCTCGAGAGCTGACCAGTGGGCCTCGGATAGACAACCGGACAGTCCTGCGTGCCATGTGATATCATGCCGTAGTACTTCTTGGCTCCATTGACCTTATCCAACAGGGCGTAACGCCGCAAACGTTGCATATACAACGCCATGACAGCATTCAGCAATGACGGGATAACCGAAATTAAAGTCGAGTGGCATCGCATCAGGAGCCTGGGGTACATATTCAAGATAAAAACCATGGAATCCGAGTGGCCTCGCCTCACAGCATATTCTGTTGGCGATTCTGCCCAACCCTCGCTCGCTCTTGGCAGTGGCGCTTGAACGTATCTTCTTACTCTCAAATGTCCTTCGACCTCCTATCCAGTGTAAAGCTGCTCCAGTCCACAAACTACACGTGCAGTGCGCCTATTCGCTATTGCACTCAATAATTTATCTAATAGGGTGCAGTCGTAATGATCAGTGGGGTAGCATACGACTATAGTATGTCATATCTTCCTTCCCGTTCACTGTTCGTTGAGAATGGGTTATCGTGTAGTCCTGACCTTTTCGAGAGAGGTATCTCTATATCTTTCCCCCTGCTCGTCCATTCTCTGATGATCTGCAAAGGTAGAATATATATGGGTATGAAGCAACCATTACTGAGTGGGCATCATATCACTGACATTCCACAGTGCAAGAAGTGGACCCTGGCATCTATTATATTTGTTCTTGTTCGTTAATATCCACATTGGGGTTTTGTGCCGCCCTGCTATTTTTGCAGCTGACAAGTCCGATAGGTTCGTTATACCGGTCTCTGTTTCGCCATGTAAGCATACCGTTCTTGTTTGCACTAATGTCTATATTGACGCCGGTTCAACCTTGAAGTGCCGATGCACTTCGTAAGCTGGGTACCTAAATTATTACAGCTGAGTGATTGATCGTGTATGTCCATCTTATCCACAGTCGGTACTTCCTTCGTGCCTGGTCCTGCCCAAGTCAGTTTCACAACCTGCTTTATACCTGATCTACTGGCATAACTGAATTCATGTTCTGATAGACGTATGTACTTCGATTCTTCAGCCGGATGAATGGCTGTGTTGACAGTTGAACAGATGTATGCATACTATCTGAAACCTGTGCTATGTCGGAGATATAACATAATATTTTGAAGGTACCACACTCTATCTAGTCATGATATGGTCGTTTCTGGTGTTTCTTACGGGTGCCGATCGTGAGTCTCCATAATCGAAAATCAATTCCTTGCAATGAATCGCAATTGCAGTGATGATGGTTCTGCGCGTTTATGCGATGTGGGGTAAATCCAGGATAATCCTTGGCATCCTCCTCTTCATACTCGCGGTGCAAACTGCCATCGCGATCATTTTGTATGCAATGTGCGTCAAGCCCAATATCAACTTGTCTGGTGCGCTCTTGGATATATCTGCCGTTGATACGATCTGAACCGTGATCTTGATGGATCTTTTAGCGATGGTGGTCCAACTTCACGATCTCTCTTATTGCGCATATACACTGAGCACCTTATGGTCCCTCTACAGTTACTCTACACTGATTCCACGATTTACTCTTGCTGCCATGCTCTTTCTTTTCGCGATTATTCGGGTCCTGAAGGAGTCGTTCGACATGTACAAGGCATCGAAGACATGGCAACCTAACCGGTATCTCCAGCTTCTCGTCAGGCATGGCATCCTCTATTTCGTTGTGTGCGTGTCTCCCTCTTCCCACCACCCTACGAAACTGATACTCACGGGGTTCTAGTAACGTGGCACACAATTCCATCCGCATTCACGAGACCGGACCTGTGCTGAACAGCAATTTCATCCTAATCCTAAGTTCTGTTTCCGTTTCGGTCATGAGCTCTGCAATGCCTCGGTTCATCATCAGCGTGCGAGAGCTGTATGACAGTGACACCCGTGGCGGATTGGGTGGAATTGACAGCGGGTTCGGAATGGGGTCACGTCACTCGACCGGTCGAACGGCGACCATATCTTCGATTGCATTCGCGGACGTCGCATCGAGGCACAACGAGACCGTAAACGGAAGTACGGAGAATCCGGAGGAGATTCCGTTGGAGGTGGTCGAAGATGGTACGCGTCAGGCTTGACCAAGGGCCTCGGTCATGGGCGTGGGCGGGACTAGTGTGGTAGTCGAGACGATGGACCGAAGTGGATTGGCGTGGCTTGGAGCTGACTCGGATACTTATTCACCTATATATGTAACCGTCAATGTAATGCATCTCTCGGCACAGGGTGAGCAAGAGCCCAGAACCCTGTGGAGGCGGACCCGCAGATCGGTTTATTCCAGGCTGAATCTATGTCTTCCATGTGAAAGCTCATTCAACGGGGCCAGACATTCCTACGGAGGCCCTCGCGACGAATCTCCAGCTTCTGTTGCTCCAGCAAGAAGCGATGTGGAGACTGTCGGATATCGCGTCGTCGCCCGACTGGGTTGGCGTCGGATGCGGTACCCTGGAAATGGGGATGCTCGACGGACAGTGATTGGCATATCAGTCATGCGCGCTGGCCCACCTTCATCGCCAATTCATCACTGGACCTTGCAGCACGTATGCTCAAAGTTTAATGTCCGTGTGCGCATACGACTGACCGGTTGGTTCAGGCTCACTCACCACAGAGGGTGGTGACCTTGATATCAACACCCTTTCCGTTTCACTCCCACCAGGAGTGGTAGAGTTCCGCATCTTTACACTTTCCACGTGTAATACTGGTGCGTTATTTGTGCTCATTCGCATGTGATGAATAGGGCAGGGAGGCTGGAATGGTCGGGCGTCCGTCCTGCCACAAGGTCGGCGTCCAGTCTCATCTCGCACGCGGAGGGACGGGTGCTCGGCAAGTTCGGAGTTGGAATTTATGACAAACGGAGTTTAAGTTTTTCACGTTCCTTCTCTCTGACAGCATCGACCTCGAGTGCTAGGTGCGCGTGCTCACCGCCGCAAGGAGTATTCATTTGGACCTTTTACGCTATCAACAGAAGAGTCTGCCGTAGGTGTCCAGCTGCTGGGTTACGTGCCACGAACCCAGATGGCACACGAGCAGACATCCTGGGCTTCTGAGTGTGAGATGAACTATGCCACGTCAAAACGGACGCGTGTCATAGACGCAGACGACATTCTATAGCTCCTAGTGCAGGAGGACAAGTGAGACAAGGAACAAAAGGGCCCATAAGCCCTGAGACGCATATAATAACGTTGCGTGCACGAGCGACATGGACACGGAACCATCTCACACTTTTTGCACTGTCGGGAACTTTTCATGTTCATCATGCTCACAACATTGGCGACTATGCGCTCTCGTCCTCCTTGCTGGCTAATTCGTCGACCCCGGTTGCTGATGAGGGTTAGAACAAGGAGTGGACGACAGCAAACGCTCACGTACCTTGACTTCGCCGATGAGACTGAAGGGGTGAAACATTTAGTGCGTGTCCCGAATTCCGCGCCCACTAAACGCTCCTTTGGCAATCCAAACAATTCGCCGACTGACGCCCAGGGATCGTCCAGTTGGATGAGTGGCAAGCCTTATCGCATGTTCTTCAAAACATGATGACCTTCACGAGGGGAGAAGCGCCATGTTCGTTCCACCAGTCTAGAGGGTCACCCGATGCTTGGTGAAAGTGAGTCGGGCGAGGCAGCTGCAGCGAACGGCACTAGATCGCGAACGCGATTCGTGCCAGGACCTGTCAAGAAAAGACGGCGGTCGACCTGACTCGATTATATGCGGTGCTCCGGTGGACGTGGTAGGCGTCGAGGATGTAGTGTTTGCAGCGAATGGTCGTCCTGTCGATCTGTCCGGCCACTTCAACGGCGGAGTCCGAGTCCTCACCACAGCACAAGTAAAAAACTTGCAGCAATGCTTCAGTATTCCATAATTGAGGTCGTGTCTCTTCGGAAAGGAAATCTGTTTGGCGCATCGATCAGATCAACAAATCACATTCAACACAAATCCAGGTGCTGATCTCTGGTACTCGAATCATTCAACACAGGTGTGTGCGTCAACATCGGTGTCGCTAAGTAAGGCTGTTGATCATGTGCCAGTCAGACCCCATATGACATCCACTGGGCAGAGAGCCACTTTCCTGCTAATAGGCGTATATTCTGCCCCACATCCGGTGGATGCACGAATGCTTCCTCCAAGCGGGCGACTGATAATGCTTTGATAACTGCACCGTACACTGCCACCATTGTCCGACTTTTAAACATTCAAAGCAGGTGGCTCCGGGTTACACCGATTGTTCTTACACCGCCTTCACCCGACGGAAAACAAGACAATCTTTGATCGGCGGTACCACATTGATGATCAAGTCGCGACTTGGAAAGGAGATTCCATTCTTCAGCAATATGGACAGCGAGAGACATGCCTACCAAAAACGCGGAAGATGAGAAGACTGGATTTACAACGCCCTTCCATAGTTGGAATAAGATGGACCGTCGACAGACCTGTTCCCACTTGGCATGTTAACTTGCATCTGATATGACGTGAATGTGGCCCGGATGGATTCTAGCGCCATCTGAGTAGCGCGGGGGAAATTTATAGATGTGAGACTCGAAGAGCGTTTCGGAGATAGAATGGGTGCGTCGGGGGATCATAGTGATCGAGCCATTCGTGCCTATCGCCTCCAGGATCAATGTTAGTATTACAGTCAGCCGCGTGCGGGATGCGGACGCACGCCGTGAGCCTTCGGACCACCCGAACCAAGAAATGTGGCATGGGAAAGTTGAAGAACTCAGGCCAACCGTAACTACCCCAATAACGTCGTTGACGGAACCGGGATTAAAGTTCTTTCAGCGTACCCTGTCGTCCAGGTGTGGTTGTCCATCGTTGCAGATGTTGACAATTGAACCAACATTACGGCACAAACCAGCGTCTCGACGATGGTCTCGGTACTAGGCGGGTCATCGCGCTACGCGAACCAGAGCCCAAAGTGCCCCTTGCAACCACCCCATCGGTCTGCGCTGTGACAACTGGTAGCACACCTCGCCAAATCATGGACCAATGAAAATCGCACGCACCAGGGATTAGTACTCGCATGGACGGCGCTTCGTCGTTGGATTGGGCAGTCGCTTGTTCTCTGCACAGAGCCGAGCTTGACCAAACAGGCGCAGACAGGCTCTCTCGTCCCACCGTTCTCGCTTGGACGGCTTCAAGAGGAAATGGCGTCCTTGATATCAGTTCGAGAGCGCTCGAAACCGTGGTCATCCAGTAATGGAAAGGTCGGGCGATATGAAACTATCTGGCTGCGCAGTGGTGTGCTTCTTTTACGAGAAGACGTCTCCTGGTCCCTGAAGTCCGGTCTCAGCTGACTTGCCTTGCAAGTGCCCTGCATCCTGCTTGCGTATGTAAAACCTGTCCGACAGCGGTGCTTTGAACCAAACTCATCTTCATCATGTGGTCCCCCAGAGACCGACCCGAGTGAGTGGTGTCTCCCATCAAGGTTCTGTTCGTCCTCAGGACCATCGCTTTTGGAGGGGAGGTTTTAACAAGGGGATGCCGGGGACGGCGAGTACTCTGCACCGCGGGCCGATGATACGCTTATCTTGCGTGGGGCGTCGGCGTCGACTGTGGCCGTCTAACCCGATTCCCGACGCTATCTAGCGCCACCACATCCAATTCCAGCTCTCATATCGGCAAAATGGTCACGGTGACGAGACAGGCGATGTAAATATGGTCATGGCGTTCTTATATATTTCGCCGGCAATGTGGCCTTAACGCTTGGTTGTCCGCCCACCCCCTTCGTGCCTCTTGATTGTGCATGTCTTTTGTACATCATGTCCTCCGACTTGCAATCCGCTCTGAAGTTGCTCCGGCTTAACGATTACGTTTCCCGTACGACAATTCATCATTGGATCCAACGACTGATCTCCAATGCTGGCACAGTTGCGATGGTCGTCGTGGCGGGATATGATTATGGTGCGTCACAATCGCTTTCTGTCTTCTTGTTTGCAATCGAGAATAACCATCATTCTGCAGTCCTCATGTTTTCGAGAGAGGTATCTCACCCTTTTCTCTGCTCGTTCTTCCTAATGACCTTGAAAAGGTAGACTATGTGTGGGTATGGAAATAACGACTGTTGAACAAGTGCCATGTTCTTGATGCTCCACAGCGTCGCACTTGGACCTGGGGGTCTGCAGTATACATTCTCGTGCGTATAAGCCTCCCCTGACAGTCTACTTCCTTTTTTCAACCGATCGTGGCATTGGTAGGTTCGCTATGTCGATCTATGTTGGATCATGTACGTCCATGGCTATCACCATTTACATTAGATAACATAGTGACTTTTCTTAATCCTCGAGTGCCAATGCGCTTCGTAAGCTCAGCAAAATAGATTGGCACAATCGATCAAACTAATCCTACATATCTGCAGTTGGGTCTTCGTTTGCCCCCGGTCCTGTCGAAGTGAGCGTTACTTCTTTTCATCTAGTCTATAACACTGCTGATGGGCGTGTTATGAAAAGATGTATGCAGCTCAGTTCCAGAATTCTGATCAACATAACGTTAAATGCTGACAATTGGATAGGTGTACGCATTTCACCCGAACATCTGCAATAGTAATGATACAAAGTACGGTACTTTGCAGGTACTGCACTCTACTTCGTTGGAACATGGTTATTTCCGGTATTTCTCACTGGTGCTGATCGTGAGTTTCGACTCGATACTTCAAGTTCAGTTTACTACAATCATCTTTGATCACAGTAATGATGATCCTTCGTGTTTACGCAATGTGGGGTCGGTCGGGAAGAATTCTTTGGATCCTTCTCTTTGTTTTCATGGTGCAAACTGTTGTTTTAATCGTCGTGACAGCGATATACAACAATCCGAGAACATACTTATCAGGTGTGTGTCCGTATAAGGTCTCTACGATTATAATCTGATGGTCTCGCGTTCTCATTCCCCATTCTCTAGTCACGGTGGTCCAGGTTCATGATCTCGCATATTGTAATCCTTTATTGAACGCACCATGGCTCCTCTATGTCTGCGTTGCAGCAGTCCCTCGCTTAGTCCTTGCCACCCTGCTTTTTACGCTTGCTCTCGTTCAGGCCTTGAGGGAGTCGATCAAAATGTACAAGGCAATGAAGAAATGGCAGCCCAATCGATATATGAACCTATTCGTCAAGCATGGCCTCCTTTACTTCGTTGTGTACGTCCCCCCCTCCATCCCTCTTTTTTGTACTCATTCGTCACCGTCTTGGTCTTTGAAACAAACCCAAAAACATTCTGTTTTTTTTTTTTTTTTTTTTTTTTTTTTTTCCTTCTAGAAACATATTCTACAACGTCAGCTCCATGTTCGAGGGCGGGGTCATTCCCAACAGTTCTACCATGCTGTTCCTGAGTGCGACATCAAACATACTCCTGTGTGTCATGATGCCGCGATTCATCATCAGCGTGCGAGAGCTGTATGATCGGGATCGTCGCGGCAGATTGTACAGGATCGATAGCGGATCCGGAACCCTTGGGTCACATCACGCGGCCGGTCAAACGGCGACTGTGTCTGTGATCGCATTCGCGCCAGGGCAGACGCCAGAAGGAAGTGTAGGGGATTCGGAGGAAACTCGATTGGAAGTGGTAGGGGATGGTGCACGTCAGGTTTGAGCGAAGAACCCCGGTTGCGGGGGGTAGAACTAGCGTGGCGGTGAGAACGTCCTCGGAACGCGACTCCGATATTTATTCGCCTATATATGCAACTGTCTATGCAACTGTCCTTGTCCGAATGGTTGTTCGCTAGTCCGATCGAAGCATCCTATTGTTCTTGAGGTTCTCCTCTCCCGTGCATCACGATCAGTGATCGAACACCGTGGTCCTACTATTACACCTCCGAACGGCCCCTTCAGTGTGTTGCCGTATTGGTGCGACAGGGTCAGTCGATAAAAGGGAACAAGGGGACGAGTGGGCTTTGGGATGAAGGCAGCGTTCGACGCTGTGTGGTAAATCTGAGGACGCCGATAACTTGGTTTCTCGATTCTTCAGAAAACCACAGTGCCATCGCTGCAGGCGGGCGGGCTATTACTATCAGATATCGCCGATCGCCAACTGGGGCCACTGAGCATTCTCGTGTCCTGCCGTTTAGTTTCAGTCGTCCGTCTCGTAGGTGTTGACCTTTTGACCGACAGCACTCGACTCGACTGCAGACGTTGCTACTTGCACAGGATGTAAGCACAGCCGAGTGGCGGGATGCGATGTGGAATCATTTCATTAATCTCTCACCTGCCACCCGCCCCCCTGTATGGACCAAACAATGCCGAAGCGATATCTTTGCGTTAAATGAAGTTCGGGTGCCGTCCTCGTGAAATACGGTGAATGATGACCGGAAATTAGGCTCTTCGAAGATATCGTCGATGGAAACCCTCCCATGTTCTATCCACTTCATGCGGCGAGTGAGCGAATTTCAGGTGTATCTCTCTCCATACTCGTATGGCAAACTCGCCATCACTTTCGAGTCAACGACCGCAAAAATATAAATATTTGCATCTTCTGACGGGAGCTGGGCGGATGCATGGACCCGTTCTCTGAATATTGGGGTTGAGACAGATTAGAAGGTGACCGAGGAAGCCATTGGATTTGAATATGAAGTCAAAATTTGGTACTGCATAATATATCATTGAGGGCGACACTGATCGAGATCGAGGCTGTGGGCAACAGAGCCGTTACACTCACTTGGTGCGTGATATGGCGAACGTCCCGGGTATTGAGACTGAGTAAGCCGATAATTATAAAATTAGAATGCGAAAGGCCACAGCTGTGATCGCTATGAGGGTTCTTGCAACCTGCTGGTGTACACCAAGATGAGAGCGCCTGGAGTCCGGTATGAGGTGGATGACCACGAAAACGCCAAACGTCATTCACAAGGTTTCCCCGGTGTATCTTGTCATCCAATATTCATTCCTGATTGTTCATCGCTGCAGATGCTGAAGCGCTGACCTTTGGACCAACATAAATCATTGCGGTTGAAGATTATGATAGGTGACCGTAGGAGTCGGTCGTCTCCAGCCACACGCTGAGATTCGGAGCCCTAAACCCTCGCAGTGGTAGCCCATCGCTCTGAACGACGCCTTCGTTACCACCTGCTGTGTCCCTTGCGCTGTCATGTCGACCTCATCGGTCCCAAGCTTCTAGTTTGCACAATACTCTTCAATGCCCAAGCATTCACCGATCACTGTGGGACCGAGGACAGGAAAACACTACCGTGGCTGACGCGAAAAAGTGCGTTTTGTTGATGTCTTTTTGCTGCAACCTCGCTGAATATTTTCAGACGTTGACCGAATGTGCTCCCTACCGGTCTGTGATGAATCCTTACGAGGTGACAACGTGTCAAACGAGATGGAGCCTGCTCGATTCCCCTCCTCACCGTTCTTGTCTCGTCATCACATTTCGCGCGTCCATTTCTTGTCTTATTTCCCTCTTTGGTCGACTGTCTCATCCGATGCAAGGGAGTGCTAGGTTCATTTCATGCCCATCACTGTTGTCAAGTAATCGGTATCTATGCGTTCGGGTCCCGCTGGTTGGGTTATGTCGTGTTTGACATGGCACTTAACCACAGCGATGCCATTCTGAGTTCGGTCCTCTCATACGGAAGACATGTTCCTTCCATTCTCCTCACGCGGACCATTTTCCTGCCCACTGTGATGTGAAGGCAGTGGAATAAGTGGAGTAAGGGAAGCGAAAAAGTAAGCTAGGTCTCGACTTTTGATTATAGAATCTGCTCTTACGGTGAGTTCACTCGATGTTAATCGCCAGAGTGCTGATGAGTCTCTCGTCTGTGCAGGGACCCGGGACCCGGGAAGAGGAAAAAAACGTGCCATGGATCACGGGGATACTCAAGGTGGCTGGTGTCCTCTCATCCAACAGTGCCACCTCACCTGCACACGACTGAAGGCCCCATCCAGACGACACGTCCAATCGTGTTTTTGATCCTTGGTCAAACAACTTTCCGTGGCACTGCGCTACTTTTCTGCCAGCTACTGCATGTAGCGATATTCGCGACTCCCGTCCAGTATCCTCAACACTTACTTGCAAGGCGATGTTCGCTCTGACTTTTTACTATTGATCGTGGTCGGAGCTTTCAGAGAGATAAGTCTAGGTGAAAGGGGTACGGTCCTGCTTCCTCGACAATGGATGTTCCTATCTGGTATTGATACCAATTAGCCGCCCAACTCACAAACCTAACCTGTCTCAGTAGTTTTTGGTGAAGCCAAGTCGTGGTGTATATTGAGAGGGTTTGAGCACATCTTGGAGAGTCGTCAGTACTGGTTACTTTGTTCTCTGTACAGAAGTTTGCGTGGACGTTCTCCCCTCTCGTGAGTCATGCCATTGTCGCTCAGATCGTTTCAAATTTAATTTGCATGTTCGGCTGCCGGTGCCCAATCTGATGGTTCCTGAGGCTATCACCGCTGGTACCTGTGTCGTGGCTTAGTGTGCTTGTTTTTCCAGATAAGGCGTCCTCTCACCGCCAAAGGCTGGCGTCAGGGGACTCGCATTCCGGTAACCTACATCCTATCCAACGGTGGTGTTCACAATCAAAACGGTTGTCTTCATTAGTTACAACCGGACTGAGCGAGATGCGTCTGTCACTGAGATTATGCTCGTGAACAGGATCACTACCCTTGGAGGTGGGATCTTATGCACCCCGGGGGGGCGTTGGAAGGTGTGTACCCCGCAATGCAGGCGAAAGATACTCTTACCTGGCGTAGGGCGTCAGCGTTGTCAACATTGGTGGTGGCTATCCCACCTTATTTCCAAGGCTATGACAAAGCCAATTGATGCCCCTTGCTGCAGGTTCGTCACGATATGCTTGGGATGGTATTTATCTGGCGTAGCCCAACACTCGTTCGCCCCCGCACCGTTTCGTTCCTGTTGATTGTGCATGTATTTTGTACATCATGCCATCCGACTTGCAATCTGCTCTGAAGCTACTCCCGCTCAACAATTTCATGTCCCGTACGGCAGCTCGTCATTGCATCCAATGATTTATTTCAAATGCCATTGCAGTCGTAGTGGCTGTTGTAGCAGGATATGATTATTGTGCGTCATAGCTGTTTTCTTACAGCTCACGTACAATTTAAAATAACCCTTATTCTGCAGTCCTTGTACTTCCGAGAGAGGTATCCCACATTTGCTTGCACTTGCCCTTTCTCCCTAACGACCTCGGAAGGTAAACTATGTCTGGGTATGGAAATAACGATTTTCGAGCAAGTACTACGTCGTTGACGATTTACAGTGCTACGGTTGGACCTGCGAGTCTGGAATATTCCTTCTTGCACGTATAAGCCCCGTTTGACGGTCTATTTTATTTTCATACAATCATGGTTCTCATAGGTTCGCTATGTTGGCTTGTGTTGGATCAGGTACGGCTACGGCCATTCTCATCTGTGTCGGGTAACTGATGAATTTGATCTGATCCTCAAGTTCTGGCGCACTTCGTAAGCCTGGTGAAGTGGGTCAGCTAGATCAGTCGGGCTGATTCCACACGCCTACAGTCGGATCGTCATTTGTCCCTGGTCCTGTCGAGGTGAGTGTTTCCGCTCTGTCTAATCCACAGCACAGCTAAGGGATGTGTCTCGAAAAGACGTACGCATCCAAGCCACGAATTCCAATCAACGGAATGGTAATGTTGACAGTTGGATAGGTGTACGCATTCTACGTGGACTTTAGCAATATTAACGGGACGAAGCACGAAACTTTACAGGCAATGCGCTCTACTTGGTTCAAGTATGGTCCTTTCCAGTATTTCTCAGCGGTGTTGATCGTGAGTGCCAACTCAACACTTGAAGTTCAGTTTACTACATTGAACTTCGACCACAGTGATGATGATTCTGCGTGTTTATGCAATATGCAATCGATCGAGAAGAATCCTTTGGATGCTCCTCTTTGTTTTTACAGTGCAAACTGTCGCTTTAATTATCGTGACAGCGATGTTCGACAATCCAAGAACCCACTTGTCAGGTGTGTATCAGGACAAATTAGTCATGTCTCTACAACCCTAATCTAATGACCTTGCCTTTTCGCGTCCCATTCTCTAGTCATGGTGGTCCACACTCAAGATCTCACGTTCTGTAATCCCCTGTTGAATGTATCTTGGCTCCTGTATGTCGGCGTTACAGCCATCCTGCGCTTAATTCTTGGTACTCTACTTTTTACTCTTGCCTTTATTCGGGCCTTGAGAGGGGCAATCAAGATGTACAAGGCAACGAAGCAAAGGCAACCTAATCGGTACATCAAGCTGTTGGTCAGGCATGGCCTTCTTTATTTCTTCATGTGCGTCTCCTTTTCTTTCCCCTCCATGGCACTCATTCATCACTGTCGTGGTCTTCTAAATAAACCCGGGGATTTTTCGGGTTCTCTTTTTCCTTCCAGAAACATGTTCTACAATATTACTGGCATCCTGCAGAACAATTTCATCCCTAGCAGCTTTATCATGCTCTTCCTGGATAAAGCTATATCCACGCTCCTATGCGTCGTGATGCCACGCTTCTTCATCAGCGTGCGAGAGCTATATGACCGTGATCGCCATGGCAGATGGGGTAGGATTGACAGTGGGTTCGGATTTGGGTCACGTCATACAGCCAGTCAGACAGTGACCATGTCTGCGATTGTGTTTGCGGACGTTGCAACGGGACAGGGCCAGACGTCGGATGGAATCCCGGAGGAGATTCAGTTGGAGATGATAGGGGAGGGGACGGTACACGTCGGGATTGAACAAGAATCTCGATCGTAAAGGGGAGGTGGGACTAGGGTCACAGCGATAAGAATGATGCGGTGGGAAATACATTGAGAGTATGACTCGGACGTTTATTCGCCTACACGATCATCCTTCTTTGGAGCTAAACGCGCGTTTGTGCAAGCTCGCTGGTTGATTCGCACTTCCACACAACCTGACTTGCGTTTCGCAGCATTAGTATGACAGGGTGAGCTGATACAGCGAAACACGCACGCGGTTCCGCTGAAAGCGATCATGTTTCGGCACTAACCCAGCGTTCAGCGCCAGACAGTATCTCCAAAAACGACGCGATTGAGTCGTTCTTCATGAACTCCAGCATCGCTGCACAAAATATTCGCTTCCATGCGTGACACAGACAAGCGTTCCGAGCGATCAGACTGAGTGAGCCGAGAGCCACGCCGTCCGGACACTAGGAAAGGCTCTGGCGTGCCATAGCTGTGATCGCTGCCAGTTGAACCATTCCATCCCGATCCTGTACTTGGTTCCTGTTTCCGCCACATGCCCCATGGATGCCTCAATCCATCGCCACTGTTACAGTGCGAGAGCCGTGCTTATGACCGTGCTAGCCACAGCGGGTGGCGCTAGATTGACAGTGGATTTGGAGTAACACCATACGCCGTCCCGAATTGAGACTTGCCTGTGTTGGTGGTGGTCCCGCCGAAGCAGGTCGGACTGTCATCGAGGAATGGTGGCAGGCGGTATCAAAACAGGATCGACCAAGACACCTGTTCGGGCGTGGTCAACGTGTCAAACGGATCTCGACGTGGTCTTAGCTTGCTGCATTCATTCATTGAATCTTTTGACAAACCGAAGGAAAGGTCGTACATACGTAGCGCGACCCACTTGGATCATGAAAGCCATTCGGTAGACTGGTGTTTGATGTTGTATGGAAGATGCGAGAGCCGTTCTTGACTGACGCTAGCATCGCTGCTGCCGGTGGTAGGGTGCATGATACATACGCACTTGCTGAGCATTCAGACCGAACGAGACGGCGTGCCACATTGACAGCGGTGTTGTCATCAGGATCGTTCCAGGCTGCTAGCATGTCTTGGAATGAGCCATGCTAAAGTATGGGATGGTTGAGTACCCCGCGACTGAAGTTGCCCCGGGCCAGAGTTGCCACTGTGTCGGAGCGCGAAAAATACCTGCTCGCTGCGCTACGTCGGCTCCTCGATCTCAGGTCGCCGGTCGCCATTTTACACGACGCTTTAGCATGCCTCTTACAACGAGCACACGTTCCGGTGGCGACTAGTATCCGGCTTTCAATGCACTAGTGTTCATCGATCGTTGGACGGGAGACGGGCCCGGTTCGTGGACCAAGTGCGTTTTCTGACGTCCCTGCGAGCTAGCTTCCATTTATTCAGCTCGACTTCAGTCTGCCGATAGTAACAACATCGCGCGACAGTTCTTTCATCTCTGTGAGCATCCATTTGACCACCGTCCAACCCGTATCATCCCATTCTCGCTCCCAACAAAAAATTTAGCTTGTGTGCTAACAAAACAAGCACGCTGATCTCAATTCTCGGCCCAGTGTTACCGGATGTTACAGGTCCGAATGCTCTGGTAGTATTCCGATAGCCTTGCTGCATCCATGGAAACGCAATGAGGTATAATCCCTCCGTGAGAGGAGCGGGACTAGGAAGAACAAGACGAGAACAAAATGTGCGTCCATGGCAGTGTACATGCAACCTCACGATCAGAATGGATATCTGATATCGAACAGGACACCAGTTAATTTCCGGGTATCTGACTCAATCCGCAGTTTGGTCTGAGTACTATCCAGGGCAGTACTTGCATGGTTTTGCCCACTCGGGTGATGCTAGCAAGACGAAGGGCTTGAAAGCTTGGCGATAGCGTCTATAGTAGTTGTCAGCCTCAGGACCAGGAGGCGCATCATCCCTATTCTGCGGCAATGTCCAGCGCGGCCGGCCCTATCCATGAAAGCACACCATCTGAACACGTTCAGAGTTCAGCTCGCATTCCTCCAGTGGAAACGTACGCGAGGGTGAGTTGCACTCCACTCGAGAGATAACACTCGTACCCACTGTCAATGCATTCAGAATAGACAACAACAGCCTTATCCTACATGCGGGATCTTCCTTTGTGATATGAAGGCTGTCCTAATTATGGCTCGCTATAGCTTTATCATACATCTGAAATTTCACTTAATAGACCTTGATAGAGAGTAGCCATACAAGCCCCACTAGTACAGCTACTACAGCATCATGATGGGGCCTGTGGAGATATTAGGACAACCCTCGGAGATTGAACTTTGTCTAGAGCCTGGGGGTATATAAAGTTCAGGGTGGAAAATAGAGGGTGTAAGTCGTCTCGCCACATTCTGCATATCTCGTTGGCGATTCCATCCGACCGGACCGACTTCCACTTGTTCTCTCACCTTTTTACTGCCTCAGCGTATCTCATGCGCTTTCAATGTCCTCCGGCTTTCTGTCCACTTGGAAGTTGCTCCAGCTCAATAATTACATGTGTGGTATGCCTGCTCGTTATTGCACTCGACGGCATTTTTCATATGCTAGGACAGTCGTAATGGCCACTGTGGTAGTATATGATTATGGTGCGTCGTGTCTTCCCTCCTGCCCACTTTTGCTGAAAATATGTGTTATTGCGCAGTCCTGACCTTCTCGAGAGAGGTACCTCTATCTCGTTCATACCACTCATCCATCTTCTGATAATCTCCAAAGGTAGAATACATCTGGGTACGAAGTAACAGTTACTGAGCAGGTGCCACATCGCTGACATCCCGCAGTGCAGGGAGTGGACGTTAGCATCTACGATATTTGTTTTTGTCCGTAGATACCTCCGTCGGGTTTTTTTTGCCAACCCGTTGTTTTCGCAGCTGACAATTTCAATAGGTCCGCTGTACTGGTCTCTATTTTGCCATGTAAGCATATCATTCTTGTCCGCATTGAATGACATTAATCCTAATCCCATACTAAAGTACCAACGGACTTCGTGAGCTATGCGACCATGTTACTATGGCCAATGGATTGATTCTATTCGTCCACCCTATCGACAGTTGGTACTTCCTTCCTATCTGGTCCTACCCAAGTCAGTATTCCTGCCTCTACGTTATACCCAATCTACTAGCGTGACTAAATTTATGTTCTGACAGACGTATGTGCTTTAAATCCTCAGTCCGACGAATGGTGGCTCTGACAATTAAACAGATGTACGCACACCATACGAACTCCGCTATTCCAGACGTGTAGCATAATCTTTCAAAAGGCATTACCATCTATCTGACCATGTTATGGACGTTTCCGGCGTTTCTTGTGGGTGCTGATCGTGAGTTTCCACACTCGAAATCAAATACCTCAGACGAAATTCGATCCCAGTGATGATGGCTCTGCGCGTTTATGCAATGTGGAATAAATCCAAGACGATCCTTGGCACACTTCTACTCGCACTCGTAGTGCAAACAATCACTGCGATTGTTGTGTATGCGATGTACCTCAAGCCCAACACCAACCTGTTAGGTGCGTTTCCAAATATCACTGGGTTGTCAATACAACCTAAACTGTGATCCTAAACTAACTCTATTTTTTTAGCGACGGTGGTTCAAGTTCACGATCTCCGATATTGTGATTTTACGCAACACACTGCATGGTCCCTCTACGCCTACTCCACATTGATTCCACGAATTATTCTTTCCGCCATGCTTTTCTTTCTCGCCCTTATTCGGGTCCTGAAGGACTCGTTCGACATGTACAAAGCAACGAAGACATGGCAGCCTGGCCGGTATGCCGAGCTGCTTGTCAGCCATGGCATCCTTTATTTCATCATGTGCGTGCCTCCCTTCCACCGTTACCATTTGTGCTTCCCCCACCCACCATGGCCCCGAGGATGGCATGAGACTGATGCTCTCCTGGATCTAGCAATGGGGCCATCAATTTCATCCGCATTCGCGAGGCTGGCGCTGTGATACACAACACCCCTGCCCTCATCCTGAGAAGTATTGCTGTCTCGCTCATATGCTCCGCGATGCCCCGGTTCATCATCAGCATGCGGGAGATGTGTGACCAAGTTGGACTGTATGGGATCGGCAATGAATTCGGAATAGGGCCACGTCATACCATGTCTACGATCACGATCGCGGATGTCCCACCAAGGCAGGACCGGATATCGGACGGGCTCGCGGAGGATCCAGAAGTAAATTCATTGGAAATAATATATGGCGGGTTTGAATGGGAATCTCGGTCGTTGGGGAGGACAGGACTAGCCTAAGTGATCGAGATGATAAATCGAGGGGAAGCGATGCTTGTAAGTCAAGTTGCATATTTGTTCGCCTGCATATATAACCGTTCTCGCTCGGGGTTGAATGAACGTTTGTGCAAGCGTGTTGGCTCGATTGAACCCTCATCGTTCTCGAAGCCCAGCGCTTCTCTTTCAGTACGTATCATGATAAGCGATCCAAGTCTTGGAATGACTGCAAGGCTTGGACCTCCGAATTATCCATCTGGTATGTCGTAGCACTTACATACTGTGTCACCGAGGATTTGAACACTAACGAGGAGCAACATAATTTCTGATTGTCTCGGTGACTCCATCATGAGCTGTAAACGACGCGAATGCCTCCTTGGAGGTACAGGCGCAGACACGGACCTCCAGGGAATGGCTCGCTTCTGTTCTGTGTGCATCCAATGCGAGTATGGCCAGATTCCTTCTGGCAATATCCTATGTGTGCAGGTGAAACCAACATATGGAGCACGAATGTTGGCAAGCTGCAGGGCGATTGCGTGACAGGGTGAGTTCGTAAACGGGAACACAAAGGCAGTTCGATTGTGAGCGGTTGGGGTTTGGTGTAAAGCCAGCGTGCAGCGTGCAGCATAGATCTGAGGACGACGTCTTCCTTGCCAAAATTAGAATTTCTGCGGGCAAAATAATTGCCGCACTCACCTGGGTGCGTAGTGCAGACAAACGTGTCGAGTATTCAGACCAAGTGAGCCAAAGAGTCACAGATACGCCACGACTCGGAGTCATTTTCGCCCAGTCTTCCCTGCAGCAACTTTTCAGCAGGCACGGAATCGGAGAGGAGTGAAGTTAGATATTTGAACATGCTGATGGTCATCGCATCGCGCCACGCATCTTTGCGTGTCACGGTGATGATTTGCAGTATAAGGGCGGTGTGGGACGCACATGTCAGGTTTGAGCACGTCCGTCGAAGGTCGTCCCAGCGCTGGCAAGGATGGGATTCTCGACTTCATCGCGTACGTCCTCTTCCAGCCCCCCTTTCCACTGCATTCATTCATTCCTGTTTTCTTCTTCTTCCAGGAATATGCTCTATAATTTCACTGTTATTGCCCCAGGTCGAGGCCATCCCTGGCAATGCTATTATGCTCTCCCTAAATGCAAGTTCGTATGCACTGGTATGTATCATGATGCCGCGGATCATCATCAGCGTGCGAGAGCTGTATGACCGTGATTGTCGTGGCGGTTTGTGCGGGATCGACAGCGGATTTGGAATAACGTCACGCCCCATTGCCAATCAAAACACGACCTTGTCTGCGATCGCATTCACGGAAGTCGCACCAGGGCAGGACGAGATGGTGGGCAGAGAAACGGAGAATCCAGAGGAAATTCAATCGGAGGCGGTCAATGAGTGTGCACGTTAGGATTGAGAGAGAACCTTGGTAGTGGGGAGCGGAACTAGCGTGGTGGTTAGAATGGCTCATCGAAGGAAGCTGATATTTCTTGGAACATGGCCCCGATATTTATTCACCTACGTATGCAACTGTCCTTGTCTTGTTCGAGGTTGAATGTTTATTTACGCGGGTGGCGATTTGTTTTCGATGCTCCGCGTCATGGCAGGTGAACTAAGCCCCGGAGTCACTACGATGGTCAGCAACCCATCCAGTTTCTCACAGGACCAATGCGATTGACCAAGTTGACAAGGGAGGCAGGAAGCGACCAGTTTCTGGATTAGGGTCGGCGTTCAGGGCTGTATGGTTGGTTTGAGAACAGCCGGGGGCCCGAGCCGCTCTTGACGGACTCTGCCATCACTGCAGACAGTGGCATTGTTACAGTCAGATGGCAAGCGTCCCGAGTATTCCGAGTTAGACCGTCTGAGCTAATAAGGGATCTGGTGACTAGAACAAGTATTCAAACCATGCGAGCTAATATTAGGACGAGGAAGGCTCCAGCGCACCATAGCCGTGATCCCTACCAGGATTCTTCCGACCCATCGATGTACCCAAGCAAGACACAGGCAGCGAGAGCACTCAGGTATAGGATGTGGAGTCCCCCGGGGCCGCCGAACGCCATCGCCAGGAGCCATTGAACATTCTTGTGTCCTGTCATTTAGTTTCGGTCATCCATTGTCGCAGATGCTGACTTTTGAGCCGAATCATTCGACACGAGCGAGCGCACCGGCGATGGTGTCGGTCGTCGTCCTGTTGGTCGTCTACTGAGTCGGAGCCCAAAACAACGCTTGCGTCATGTCCTTTGCATTGCGCGAGTCGGCTCCATCGACCCCAGGGTTGCGCAACGTGTCCTACCACACTTTATGAAACACGTATGCGTTCTGGTGGTGAGTAGTATCTGTCCTCCAATGCACTAGTACTTATCGGTCATCGCGCGACTGGGGACATGAACTACCGTTTTTCTGATGTTCTCGGGGCAACAGGCTCACCGGGAATCCTTAAACATCACCTGAATACGCTTCCTACCTGGCGGTGATGAATCCATGAGGCGAAGAAAAATCTGACGCGATGGAGTCTGCCGTTCCTCTGTAGATGATATGTCGAGTATGTCATCCAGTCGTTGGTTGTTGATCCTTTTGGGTTGCCTTCGCCAGGCCCACTATAGGCATTTGGTGCCGACATGTACCCTGTTGATTTTCCACTGACTTTCGCGTCATCAGGGTTGGTGTGTGGACATCAGGATATGAGCATTCATCTTACCCGGCTCATATTCACCCACTGTCACTATTTTTGTGCGTGCGTCGGCTTTCATCTCATCTCTGCCCTGCGCTTATCATTGTATCTAAGGCCCGGTTCCTTTCATGTGCGACAGTGCAGCCAGGATTTTAGTGTTTGTACATTGGGTCTTGCTTGTTGATTAGCTCGGCGGCTGGCTGCTCGGTGCACCACTCGACGCCTCTTCGAGTTCTGGATTGAAGTGAGTGAATACTGCAAACCTGGCGCATATAATGATGCTGATGCACTCTAGCTAGCTTCCATCCGCGTCGCTCATCGAACGCTTATGCGTGGCAAAAGACAAGAGTCGATGATGCCATCGTGCCGCGTAAGGACGTGAAAGCGCTGGTAGGTGCCTGAAAAGGTCCTGATAGCCAGCTTGCTTGTGGGATCGTATCTCGCCCCGTGATCACGATGGCGCGTTGGTGGGAGTATGTTCCCCTCTGAGACCACGTGTGGCTCCGTCTCTCTGTCTCCCTCCCTGATGAAGGGTGCCTCCTTTCTCCCTACCTGCCATCTCCCATCCCTGGGCCTGAGTTGCCAGCCTCTCTGTGGGGTTGTCCTTGCGTCCTTGCCCTTGCGTTCTTCCCTGCAAGCCCACCCTCCAACTGCTGCAGCTGGTAGCCCACCTGAGCAGTGGAACGGGGGTAATCTCCCTGGAAGGCGAGCAGGGCAGCCTGGATGGCGGACAGGACGAGGGACTGACTACACAACCGACGACTACCTACGCCTACGCCCTGGACTCCAGCCACCACGCTGAGACCCCTGCCACCGCTGACCTATCGGGTGCCTCCCTCGCACTGCCACAGCGGCCTGAAAAGGCGCAGTCGGCCTTTCCATAGACTCTCGCGCCCGCCCGGGCCTTCAACTCGTTCCCCTGTTTCACCACCTTCGTCTCAGCTCTGCCCTGGAAGGTGTCTTGAATGGCGATGATTCATAGTTCTTTCTCCATGACTGGCATTAGCCGGGACCACTGCGCGAATGCCAGTCGTGCCACCGTGCCTTGGCAATCCTGACTACCCAGGCCATTCGGCAGCTATTTAACTTCTGGAAGCATTCACCTAGACAATACCCGATGTTGGTTACATCACTTTTGCTCCACGACTGCTCTCTAGCCGTCGAGTAAGAGGCGAGTCGTCGTCGCTGCATGTACAAGTGGACTACCCGCCCATTTATTCCAGACCGGGTTTCTCTGAATGGTGGAAATGTCATGGCTGCCTACGATACCCTCATACCTAACGGTAGCTCTATCTCTCCTCTCTGCCCCGCTCTCGCTTTGCCCTCTCTTTCTCGGCTCTCGGCTCTGACCTTCACTGCCACCGCACTGCCACAATGGCACACGGGACGTCTCGCTGTCCCCCTGAGGAACTCTTAACATCTTCGAGCCAGCAGATCAGTGAACTTTTCTATTTCGTGCTGGCACATAAGCGTAGAGATCGAACCATTCGCTGGGTCACTGACTCACCGTTCAGCATGATTGACGCAGCGATCGATATGCGCTCTGGTCTATCCTACAGGTCTCGAATTTGCAGTAAGTAAACCCATTTCAGTTCTTCGCCGAATGTTCTGACACTCCAAGTCTGATCACGTTGGGTGGCAGTAGCATTCATCACATTCTTCCAACAGGTTGCTTGCTCCCACGCCCATGCGATGATAGTGAGGACAAGGGGAATTATCTTCCCCCGTGGGAGGAACAGGATAAGGAATAACAAAGCAAGAACAAGAGCGACGTAATGTATAGAGACCAGGCTCAAAGTCCCGTCTGATTGGAATGAGCCGAAGACGTAGCTTGGGAGGACCAGCCAACTTGCGCGTGTCCGCCTTTTGAGAGATTCTCCCCATCCGCTTAACATGCGTCGGAACTTGAAACTTCGAAGTGGCGTCATCTCCACTGTCATGGCTGCTGCATCGACGGTGAGTCCGTAGTGGCACGCCGCGCGCCCAAGCGGGCAGGCCCCTGCGGTGTGGTACAGCTTCGGTACCACGAGGTGCGTCTTCCTCATCTTATGCAGGTATCCTGTGCGGACAGCCATAAAGTTCGCAATTCTCTACTGAATTGGAGCCGGAAAATGTATGGGAAGTTGCGTTCTCATCGGAGATGATGCCCGTGGCCATATCACCGCATTCATGATCAGACTAGACAAGGATGTTCTTATCTGGCATCCAGCGTCCTCCCTATCTGGGTCATTATCGGCCTCTCGCGGTCGTCCGAAATTGAAAAGTGAGCAGTTCGTATACGTCGAATTCTATCAGGAGGCATAGGCGGCAGAAGATATAAGTTCCCTCCCTATGTGTTGTGTATCCGGCGGAGATTCCACCTAACTCTCACTCGCTCTGTCATTTCTGTTCGATGTCTTCCAGATTCTTGTCCGATCTGAAGTTGCTCCTGCTCACTAACTACACGTGCAGTATGGTCACTCATCGTTTGCTGAACGACTAATCTTATAGGTTGGCACAGTCGTGATAATTTGTGCAGTAGTGTATGACTATGGTGCGTTTCGTCATTCGTCCTGCTCACTTTGCATTGAGAATGCGTGCTTGCCGTAGCCCTCACCTTTTCGAGAGAGGTATCTGTGTTTTGTTCGCACCATTCGTTCTTCTCCTAATAATCTCCGAAGGTTGAATACATTTGGGTGTGGAAGCAACGATTACCCACCAAGTACTATGCTGACGTTTCACAGCGCAGGAAGTGGACTTGGGCGTCTACAATATTTATTCTCGTTCGTAAAATGCCCCTGGACGCGTCGCTTTTTCAACTAATAACTGTAACAGGTTCGATACACTGGTTTTTCTTACGCTATGTAGGTGTATCATTCTCCTTTACGTGGGGAAACTTGCTCACTCTTATTCTGGTTCTCAAGGACTGATGCACTTAGTAAGCTCGGCACTAAAATTATTTAGGTTGACTTGGACTAACCGTATGTGTGCTAGTCGGCACTTCCTTTGTGCCTGGTCCTGTGCAGGTCAGTTTCCAAGCCTCACTTGATATCCAGTCTACTAGTACGGCTAACGTCTATGATCTGACAGACGTGCGCACTTTAATTCCTCTGTCGGACAAGTGGAAGAGCTGACGACTAACAGGTGTACGCATATCATCTGATCCCCACCATATCACAAAGGTTGAACATAATATGTTAAAGGCACAATTCTCTATCTGGTCACGCTATGGACGTTTCCAGTGTTTATCACCGCCGCTGATTGTGGGTTTCAATACTACGGGACTTGATTTCTCACAGTCAATCTCCATTGCAGTTATGATGATCCTTCGTGCGTATGCGATGTGGGGCCGATCCAAGACGATCCTTTACATCCTCCTGTTCATACTTGTGGTGCAAACTATTCTTTCAATCGTTCTGCAAGCGATGTACGTCAAGCCCAATACCAACTTGTCGGGTGCGCCTCAAGATATAGCCGTGCTGTCAATAAAGTCGGAATCTCATCCCCTATTTTTCTAGCAACGGTACCCCAGATTCATGGTCTCTCCTATTGTTCATTCACGCTCAACACTTCATGGATTTTCTACGCGTATGCTACAGTGGCCCCAAGATTTGTCCTTGCCGTCGTACTTTTTATCCCCGCCCTTATTGTGTCCTTGAAGGAATCGGTCGACATGTACAAAGCGACGAGGACGTGGCAGCCTAACCGATACATGCAGCTCCTCGTCAAGCATGGCATCCTCTATTTCATCGTGTACGTGGCTCCCTCTTCTCCCTTACCTCCATGCTTTCCCACTTGCGATGCCCCTGACGATCTCGTGAAACTGATCTCGCGTATGTTCTAGTAACGCCGTGAATAATGCCATCCGCGTCGCCGAGAATGGGGCCGTGATAAGCAGCAATTCCATCCTGATCCTGAGCTCCGTCTCCGTTTCCGTCATATGCTCTATCATGCCTCGGTTCATCCTCACGGTGCGAGAGCTGTACGACCGCGACAGTCGCCGGGGATTCTGTGGGATCGACAGCGGGTTTGGGATCATGTCACACGTCGTCGCCAATCAGAACGTGATGGTGCCTGCGATTTCGTTCGTAACAGTAGCATCGGAGCAGGACAAGAGTGTGGAGGAGATCAAGGAGGGCGACGAGGGGATCGGGCTGGACGTGACTACAGATGGTGCACATCAAGTTTGAGCGAGAACCCTTGCCTGGGGGTGGAAAGAACATGTATTAGTAGGAATGTGGTTTATATATCTATTCGCTCGTGCCGATCTTTGTTTAACACGGAATACACGTTTGTGACAGCCAGTCGGAAGCTGATCATGGTTGATAATGGAAACGCAGAGATGGGTGGGTACGACACTTGGCCATGCTCTCTGCGGGTGCAATATAGGTGAGTGCTGTACACGGGGCCATATGCCTGGCCGTCGGGGCGTTGCAAGGTCGGGATGTGGAGGGTCAGGCCTTCAGGAGCCCCGTTTCCGCCTAGCGTTGTATTGTCTGGCATCATCAGACATGGCGCGACCGTACTCAGGCTAGTGGTATTTCTTTTTTTTCTAAAAAAAGTGTTGTACACGTGACCAAGTCAGTGGGGCTTACTAACCCCGGGCCGGGCCAGTGTCCGGGAGTCGAACGGATCCTACCACCCTCGCGATCGATGGTTTCTTTCAACATCCACACGTAGCTTGACGAGAAACGCAGTGCTGGCATGTTTCGGACCCGCCAAATGTCACGGTGCTCCGACCCTGGGGAATTTCGGACCATCCAAGATTGACCCACGGTGCTACGTGCCAACGGTCCAAGATGGCTGCCATCTGCAACATCCGTTCGAGCATTCCTGCTCGGACCAACCCAGGACTCTCGGGCGTCGAACCGAGGTCAACCTGCCCTTGCTGCCTGCTTACCCACCGAAATGCCCCCGCATAGAATAATTGATGCCATCTCTCGGCGGCGATAGTGTTTTTTTACATGTTGTTCCGGCCGACTTCCTGTGTTTACGGATATGCGCGAGGCGCTCCTGGGCGAGATGACAAGATGGGCGCAAATACGTGGGTCTAGGACGATACAGCATCGTCACCACGCTCTTCCGTAAGATCGGAACGAGTGTGCTGATGTCGAAAACCTGGTTTGGGGCACCGGCTCCATATTTAAGCGTCTGACTCGATTCGCTCTTTAAAATATAGATCTCCCCCCTGTCCGTTCAACGGAGGGCCTAGCACGACGATGTTTACCTGTTGTTGTAGTTGCTGCACAGAAGGTGAGGGATTGTGTTTTTTTACTTGCTTGGACAGGGATGAAGAAACGGAGGACTGAAGACGTGCGCCTATAGTGTACAGCTTGGGACATCACATGCACCTTCCACGTTCCATGCTGGCACCTGTGACCGCCCTGAGACACGCAATTCGGCGCATTTATGGGGTCCGGCGGGAGGTAAGTTGCGCTCTCCGCGGAGATAGATACACCCATATAACCACCGTATTAGCGCTTTCAGCCCGAGAGCAGACAAGGATGCTCATATTTGGTGTGGGATTTGCTCCGGTGGAGATGCGCAAGGAAGCAGGGGCAGTGAGCGCGACGGGAGCGGGGGGTTGGCCCGAGCGTGTAGTAGGGGGGGTATTGCATAGCCCATGCACATGAGGTGCTTAGATCAGAAAAGTAGGTAATATCCCGTTCGCTGGGCCATAGCCGACGTAGTTGCTATCGATGTACAACATCTGAGGGAATGCCAGACAACTACGTAGTGGATGTTATATACATTGCCCAGATCTGCGAGAACGAAACTCTTAGTACCAGTCACAGTGATGTAACACTGACTCTTTTCAAGCGATTCGCAGGACGCCGCCCCACAACATGCAGACATCGCATGTCCACCTCCAGTTCGTTCTCGGGGAACTCTGAAACCGAAAGCGGAGCAGACCGCGTGTGCAGAGTAATGACTAAAGCCCAGTTACAGGGATTACGGCTGACCTAGACCACGAGTCGGATAGCCTTCATCAAAGCCGTCTACTGAATAAGGGCATCATTCTCAGGTGTCGGCTACGTATCTTATCGCGAGGTAATCGGCCACCGGTCAGGACTCAGGATGTATGGAAGAAGGTATACATAAGTTCCGTCGCCTCGTCCTGTATGTCGTGATTTCAACTTGAACCTCACCCTTCCTCGCCATCCAGCTCCTTAGACACATTTTCCAAGCGTCATGTCGTCTGACCTGCAGTCCCATCTAAAGCTGCTTCAGCTCAACGACTATGTAACTGGTACACACGCTTTATATTGTGTTCTACGATGCCGAATCTGATAGACTGGCGCAGTCGCGATAGTGAGCGCGGTGGGGTACGACTATAGTACGTCGTGCTTTCCCTCCCGATCGCCACTCAGTTCGAACGCGTAGCGTCTTGCAGTCCTTACCTTTTCGAGGGAGGTTTGTCCATTTCTTCCACGTCACTCGTTCATGCCCTAACCATCTCCCCAGGTAAACTATATCTGGGTAAGGGAATAACAACGATCGGGCAGGACCCATCTCACTGACATCGCATAGCGTCAAAACTGGATCTGGGGGTCTACGATATTCGTCCTTGTTCGTGAAAAGCATTCTTTTACCTGGGGCTCGTCATCTGACAACCCCGCTAGGTGCGTTATGCTGGCCTCTGCTGGGCGATGTAGGTGGACCATCCACCTGCGTTGGAAAATACGTTGACTCAAATCCGATCCTCAAGTGCGGATGCACTTCGTAAGCTCGGAGCTCTCTGTTGTCGTGGCAGATTCGGTCTGATCGCGCATCTGCCATGTTTATAGTTGGTTCTTCATTCATACCTGGTCCCGTGGAAGTCAGTGTCTTTGTTTATGTCCATCTATCACCACGACTGATGGTTGTGTTGACAGACGTATGGATCTGAGCTCCTCGGTCGGGGAAACAGTAATACTGACAGCTAAACGTCGCAGGTGTACGCATAGCAGCGCATATTCTGCAGTACCAAAATAGAGTGAAATATTTTACAGGTACTGCGCTCTACCTGATCGTGCAATGGGCGTTTCCGGTATTTATAGGTGCTGCTGATCGTGAGTCTCCACACCCATCATTTGGTCCCCGACGCAACGAGTTTCGATGATAGTGATGATGATTCTGCGTGTCTACGTAATGTGGAATAGATCCAGGATAATCCTTTACATCCTCCTGTTCATCCTCGTAGTGCAAACAGCCATCGCGATCGTTGTGGAGGCGGTGTACATCAATCCAGATTCCTACTTATCAGGTGCGTTCCGAGATATAACATACCAACTCGATTTGATGAGCCCACATTTTTCAGTCAAAGTGGTCCCCATCCATGATCTGTCCCATTGTACCTTCAGCCTAAACGGTCCCTGGTCTCTCTATGCTAATGCGAGAGTGATCCCACGATTGGTCCTTGCTGTCTTACTCTTTCTTCTCGCTCTCGTGCAGGCCTCGATGCAGTCGGTCGACATGTACAGAGTGACAAAGCAATGGCAACCTAGTCGGTATATCCAACTGTTTGTCAAGCATGGCATCCTTTATTTCATCGTGTAAGTTTCTCACACTGTTTGCTTCGACTCCTCTGTTCTGATTCGTGGGTGATGTTCGTTCGTTCTCCTCTCTTTTGGTGACGTTGGAAAACGCATTCCAACGTGGTTCTAGTAACGTGGTCAACAACATCGTCCGTATTCTTCAGGACGGGCCGCTGACGAATGAAACTTCCGCACTCTTGAGCACGGTGACTGTATCGACGATATGTGCCATGATGCCTCGGTTTATCATCAACGTAAAAGAGCTGCATCATCCCGAACTTGGTGGTGATTGGGAGGTTGACGACGAGTTCCACACAGCGTTACCGATCATTGCTGGTCAATGTATGACCTTGCCTGCGATGCTGTTTGCGGACGTCGTGCCGGGGCAGAGTGGCGGTGTGGAGAAAATCACGGAGAGCCCGGAGGGGATTCGATCAGACCTGTCCTCGGAGGACGGCGCATATCAGGTTTGAATTAGGACCTTGGTCGGGGATAAAGGAAAGGAGGTGGCGTCCCCCGCTAGCTGAAGAGTGATGCGCATATCTACTCGGCTGCGCACACAGGCTTTTGGTGGAAAATGTTTGCTCATACTATGGAATTCGGGGGGTCCGATTTGTTTGCTAGACGGACCTCGACGTAGTTTACTTAACTCGGTGGGCCTGAACATAGATTCGACCTTGTTATTCAGGAGATAAATAATAATAGTGTATACTTTGACTTGCCGTGACAATGAATGCCCGGTGCTCGGCTGAGTTGGCTCACCTTGTCGATGCAGGTTCGTTGGCTTGTTGATTCCGTCCTACTCCCGTGCAACACGCGTTAGAGTCCAGAGGCATTTCCTCAGCTGGCTCATCGTGCTGCGCCACACTCGGACATGAGCGGGATCGTCGTTCGTGCTGGGGGTGAAAGATGCAGACCAATCAGAGCCGGAGTGAGGAGAGGCCAAAGCCGGCAATTGCCAGAGGACCCACAGCTTGTAAACGCTTCACACCGCATCGTTCGGGTCGTGTGCATCCGCTTTGATGTTGCTGACGAGTCTCAGCACACCTTGCGAATTGCACGTACCGTTTGGTGTGTAGCATCTTTGGCTCAACTGATGACCTTTCGCCAAGCATCATGCGATTCGGTCGACTGCGCCAACTTGCTGGCTCGTCACGTGCTACCTGCTACAGAACTTCCACCTCGTATCGTGAACTCCTGCGATTTAGTCACGGGTGCACTCCGGAAAATCAGTAACTGTTTGCCTGATCCTGATAGAAACGGAGACCGTGTCAGCAGGTCAGCAGAGTTATGTAAGGTCACTCTCTACATGTAACACTCCTACCGTTACCCAAGCAGTGTCGTACAGTCACTAGATCAGATCCTAGTCCCAGATGTAGCCGAGGTTATGGCACGAGGCCGCTTGAATACAGAGTCTGGAATAGGACTTACAGAACGTTTCAAAGAGCCCATAAACCCCATAGAGCGTAAGAACCGGTAATAAGTATTGTCCCGCTTACCCATTCCCCGAGCCTCCTGGCCCCCTGTCATGGGTGATGAGCTTATCGGAAGGCCTGCCACACCGCTGTCGTCCGCAGGTTAGGCCTTGTCCACTAGCGCATCCTCGATAGTTACGATGAACCACGAGGAAGACTTCAACCGTTCCATGGCTATTCGTTTCTTGTCTGGGTTCTCCCACCTCAGTTCCTCGTACTCCTCCCGAAGCGCTTCGTCCGAAGGGTCAGGAGTGTAAAGCCACTTGAACGGCAAACTCAGTGTCCAGAGAAGGATATAAAGAGGCGTGGATTGTCTAGGCCTGAAGTCCTGCGAGGGGTAAACCCCCAAACCAAACATTAAAAACTTGGAGCGTCCACCAGTATCATGCCCTCCTGGAGGTTTATCATGTTCGTCGAACATTTCCATATCTTTTCCGCGGTAAAGGGGGAGTAACT
Source organism: Boletellus aff. lepidospora (assembly GCA_038094175.1). Classification (NCBI taxonomy): domain Eukaryota; kingdom Fungi; phylum Basidiomycota; class Agaricomycetes; order Boletales; family Boletaceae; genus Boletellus; species Boletellus aff. lepidospora. The sequence goes on from JBBPTT010000055.1 coordinate 41,103, forward strand.
GTCGTTGGCTGGTATGAAGCGCAAGGTCGTCCAGGCGAGGACATGCAGAAACGATTCAACATCATCCTCAAGCACGTGCACCTTGCCAGGGTGTCGAAGTAAATTCGCCGAAATAAACTGCCAAGTCCCCTGGGCATGCAGTGTGTTCGTCAGCGAACAGTGAAGTTGATGCGCGACACACGACTCACCGTACGATCAGGCCGCCTGCTCCCCTCCTCGTCCACCCACTTCGCTAGTTCCCAATCAATCAATAGGCCTCTCCCGTCCTCTGTCAACAAGATGTTCCCAACACTAATGTCCTGGTGCAATATCTTTGCAGCACTGAATCCATGCCAGTGAGCTGTGCGTTCCTCTGGGTGTGAACAGTGCTGTAATCCTACCTCTCATAGCGTCCAGGACACCCGTCACCAGCTCTTTTGTGCGTTTAAACGTCGTCAGTGCCCGCCCGACGGTCCCGAGTACGAGTCGATAGTGTTGATACGGCGATACTAACGGCCGACCACACAGCCAAGGCTTCTTGGCCATTTCTTGCCCTCGTGTTCTTCCGTTCGGCACGTCCCCACCAACAACCAACTCAGGAATGTTCGGCGTCCTTGCCTCATGCAGTCGTGCATAAATCTCGTGTTCTGAGCTGATTTTCACATCTGAGCTGTCCGAAAGAAATCGCCAGGTGTCCTTCATGAAAACAACCCGCTCCTCTGACCACGGGCCTGACTCGTTCTCGGTGTCCGACTCTGGAATCCACACGACAGGAAAACTGCGAGTGCATCGGCTTGCGATCGACCGGTTACAGTAGGGCGGCGGAGGTCCATAGATATGACCGCCTTCCAGCGCGGCCATGTCATACTCGAACAACAGTGTCTTCGTGTCGAGCTGTAATTTCTCCCTCACCCGTGCACCAACATCTCCGCGCAGTTGTGCTGGCCGGACAGACTGGTCGTGCCCACGGTCTTCCGACCTAAACTGATCAAACCGCCACAAGAACTCTGCCAGAATCTCGGGGTTCTCTCGGAAATTAAACGCGGCCGTGACGACGATGGCAGAGGGATCCCACCGCAGGATCCGTGCATAGTCTCCTTCAACAGTGATGGAATAAGAAAAGTGCCGAAATCGTAAGCTGTGCTGTGCGCCAGTGTAGTGAGCGAGCTGTTCACAAGCATCGCGCCCCTCCACCGTCTGCGGCGTGAACGGGTCTTGTTTCGTCCCTGACCGACGTTCTTCCTTGGTATGGTCATGGAACGCAACACCACCAGCGTTCGTCTTGAATTCGATCCAAAGCTCGATTTTCGCGAAGTTGGTTTTTGCGGATTCCTCTCCCTGGTTGTACAATGAAACGTCTGGTTTCAGCATCAGGTTGTTCACTGCGTCTCCACTCGTGCTCGTGTTCACCGCACGCATGTGCGGGATCCATCCCGATATTGCGGCAATCTGCGAACGAACCCACTTTTAAGGGAGAGTCCTTGAGGAAAGGGAGAGTACACTCACGAACGGAGCATAGCGGTTACTCTCGACTCCACTGGTGGGGACACCACCGAACGGATCCTTGGCAAGCTCAGGCAACGGCAGCAACTTCTCGTCTGTCTGAGGGTACTCTTGGAAAAACGCCTCGACAGGCATCGGGCCCAGCCATCGACCGTCCATCTCCGCCGCGAGCTGCTTTCGTACTTGGTCGTAGTTCTATAGTGGCGTGGACGTGAACAGCAGGCCTCGCCCGAACTTCTTTTTGGCTGGCGTGGCTCCGCATTGGTGCTGAGCGAGGGCAGGGACGCGAGACGCGACTTCTGAGGCCGACTCGCCCTGTGCAATAATGTCAGACATGTCAACGATGGCTCTGGCTAAGAGAAGTTGAACGCACGGACGGAGTGTCGGTCAAGGCCTGTCTTTATCTAAGGTCGAACACACGAATGGGGTTTGAACACACGGCGTCCGACTTCATCCACTACGAACGTGGAACAAGCTGTGGAGAAGACGTGTCAGCTCAACGCTGGTGGCCATTGTTAGACAAACCCGTCTGACGTGTGTCTCGCCAGTCTACCAGTTGGCGGTTGACGTTGAGGCCAAGTTGTCAGGAGCGTGTGAGTAAACCGACGCGTTCCGAGGTTCGGTCACCACGCTTGCAGTCTGACTCATGGACGATGCTCGAGCCGGACGGACCACCACGACAATGGACAAGGTGAGCTGGCCCTACGGAAGCTTCTCGTCTGATCCGGTGGACAAACGGGCACGGCGTGAGCATCTAGTTGTCAATAACTTCTGTTCCCTTTATCACACCATGCGCGCTGCGTTGACCCTGGTGTCGTTTATTCCACGGGAGCGGATATCGTATCAGGTGGCTTCCACTCACGAACTTGGATGCTGAAGATGTTGACGACGACGTGTTCGGGTTCTCTGCTGATGCGCTCCTTGTTCCCATTTCAACAAGGCACGAGGTAATTTTCCATCACAATAGTGCGTGTGTTATCACAATAGTGCGTGGCTCTCTGGGCGCGACGTCATCACAGGACGCAGACGTCGTTTGGATCTCCGTCGCGTTGACGCCCACCGTGAGCTGGGTGCTTTCATTGTGTCTTTCATCGCATGGCTGCAACCCGCGCTGGTAGCGGGCGGTTGACAATATTGCTAGTCGGGCGACAACAAATGCAGTCTAATTCTATTTGACTTTGTTTGGGCATAGTCAGATCGGTATCTTTTTCACGTTCATCAGATCGCAGTTCCCATCTGAAAGATTTCTGATAGCAGTTGTTCATTCTAGTTGCGAACATAGCGAGTACCTACCTCGTATCTACGGGTGACGTCGCATTTCTTATCACGTCATCTTGGTCTCATCTTGATCCAGAGGGCACGGAAGTCATCGGGGGTCATTACTTGACTGTGCAGCAACTTGAGGTATGTTGCGCTGATTTCCATTCTCTTCTTGTGCGCTTTGACGTGGTCGCATCAGCAGCGCGTGACGTTTTTGGAATTGCTCTGAAAAAGGGCCTGTGTCTAAGGTCTCGCGATGGCAGTGTGGTACTACAGAAATCAGCGCGTCTAGGTGGGTAGAACAGGATAACGACAGAAATGCGAGATGGGCGCCCATCGTGACACCATGGCACCAAGCCTTGTGGCTGGCCCCCTCCATGACATCGGAACGACTGTCTCTGATCTCGACATAGCCTCCTGCCCTGAAGAGATTTGGTTAACTTGAGGGTCCCGGTTCACTGGAGGCAATCACCAAAGGCCGACAGGGATGATGTCGGCTTGACGACACAGGTCGGAGCCATGATTTTACACTGCACCACCGCTCAAAAGAGAAGCGTCTTTAAGAGCTATTGATTTCTCAAATACGACGTGGATTGACAGACCAGGAGGACGTCGATGAAATCGCTTGACGAGGAACACGGACTGTACGAGTTGGTTGAGATGGATGAAGGATCATGGCAATGTAGTCGACAATCCTACGCTTGTTCGCTAGTCGAGTCTGCCGGGAGTCAGGACGATTGCGGTTACATTCGCTCTGATAATCCAGCCAGCTTGTCTACGTAATTTTGGAAGACCGGGTAGCCAATCATATTGTTTGATCCTGAGAACGCCAGCCGCTATCACGTTCATCATGACTATAATCCTGCCATCCATGATTGATTTGTGGCATTCCATGGGCAAACCTGTTGCAGTTCAAACACAATCGCAATGATGACATGTCGTATTCATTGAGCATCGCCATGCTTTGTTTTCAACCCCTCCCCGTCACAAGATATCAAGGGAGGAGAATGCATTACTACAACATGCTCTGGCGCCTGCTCCGCGGCATAACGTTCTGATATACTGTGTCTTTCCAGCGGTTCCATACAACTATTCCCCCCTCATACCTCTTCTCAACGTGTCCTGTACTCATTATGTCGCCCGCTCTGAAGCTGCTCCGGCTCACTGACTACACGGCTGGTACGGCCATTCATTATTAACTCAACAGCTAATCTTATAGACTACGCAGTCGCAATATTCAGCGCGGTAGTATATGACTACAGTACGTGATACCAGGTTTCCTACTTGCTCTTCATTGAGAATATGCATCACTCTGCAGTCCTCACCTTTTCGAGAGAGGTATACCCATCGCTACTGACCTGTCTACCTTCTAACAACCTCCAAAGGTAAAATATATATGGGTATGACTGCAAAAATTGGAAGTGCCTGTATTGCTGACATTTCATAGCACAAGCCGTGGACGGGGACGTCTACGATATTCATCATTGTGTGTAAATGGCTGCGCCGGGGGCTTGTGGTGACGAATTGCTTGCTAACAGTTTTAATAGGTCCGTTGTACTGGTCTCTGTTTCACCATGTGCGCGTACCGTTCCCCTTCGTCCTTACAAACACGCTGACACCGTTCTGATCCTCAAGAACCGATGCGTTTCGTAAGCTCATCATTAATCTTGTTTCAATTGAGACTGATCCTGTATAACCACCTTCTCCACAGTTGGTACTTTATTTGTGCCAGGGCCTGTCCAGGTCAGTTTGCGAGGTCTTGCTTTATATCCAATCGATTGTCTGACTGATCTTCATTCTCTTGTAGACGTATGTATTTCAACTCCACAGCCGAATGAATAATCATAGTATTGACCACTGAACAGATGTACGCATACTGTTAAATTCTCTACTCTACCACGAAGATGGACACCACATACTTTACAGGCACTGCAATGTATATGATCACGATATGGATGCTTCCGGTATTTATTGGTGCTGCCGATCGTGAGTTTCTGTGCTCTGGAATTCAGCTTCTCACAATTATTTTCAATCACAGTGATGATGATTCTTCGGGTTTATGCGATGTGGCATCGTCCCAAAAGGATCCTCTATGTCCTGTTGTTCATCCTCATAGTGCAAACAGGAATTGCACTCAATGCGATAGTGATGTTTGTCAATCCCAGTACCCGCCTGTCGGGTATGTCTCAGGATCTCATTCTACCATCAACGTAGCCTTACTCCATTTTCTAGCCAAGGTTGTCCGGATTCACGGTAACATCTCTTACTGTACATTTGCACTGAACGCCCCATGGTTCCGCTATGCTCACGCTAGTGTGATTCCGCGATTTGTTCTTGCAACTATTCTTCTTATTCTAGCGATTGTGAAGACATTGAAGGATTCAGTATGGAGGCACAAAAAGACGAAGATATGGGAGCCCAATCAGTATTTCAAGTTATTTGTCCAACATAGCATCTTTTATTTCGTTATGTACGTTGCTCCCGTCTCCGTTTCCCGTGTTTGTCTATTTCCGGCACGCTCCCCCACTCCCTTTGCTCTGATTGATGTCATGGAGCTCACCCCCACGTGATTCCAGTAACCTGATGCACAACATCGTCCGCCTCCTCCAGAATACGGCTCTGACAGAGGGTACCTCCACGATTTTGAACACAGTGAATGTGGTAGCGATGTGTACCACCATGCCTCGGTTCATCATCAGTGTGCGGAAGATGTACCACAGGGAGTCCCGCGACGGGTTGCATGGGATCGATAGTGGGTTCGGGATAGGGTCGTGTCACACAGCCAGTCAACAAACGACGCTACCTTCTATAGCGTTCGCGCGACCTTCCCAGGAGCAGGACGAGAGTGTGCATGAGGCTGTGGAGGATCGAGATGTGATAGAGTCGGACGGGATTATAGAGGTTCCACGCTAAGTTTAGATGGGGACCTTGCTGGCGAGGTCAAAGGCATGGTGGCACATGTGGTTCTGAGCAGAAGTTCTGGCTATTGATCAGCCTATGTGGCCATCCTTGTCATTTTATTTGATTATAGCATCAATTAGATCCACCCATGGTGATATGATAGACATTCCCTGCAACCTCACCTTTGTGATGCTGGCCATGCATCAGTAAATTAGCACACATAATGTAGTAACTTGTTGTAGATAGTAGCTACCAGCCTGTCATGAAAAAGCCCAAGTCCAATATTTGAGTCCAAGGAGGCCTGCCATTTATAATGACTGACATTATCTGGAGGGCCTGAGAAATGCAAGTCAAGATTATAGCATGCAGGCCTGTAACTGGGGTGATAGCCAGGTGCTTGAAGTTATTGTGTTGGCCTACAATGTGGTTGTCATTGAGTGACTGAGGGAATCTTGTGGGCTTGTAGTGGAAAAATTGCAGGGTGACAGAGAATATTGAGTGGGCCTATGGCAGTTTGTTTGCTGACTGAATGAGGATACTGAGCAGGCCTGTGACAGGGCAATCACTGGGAGGGCAAGAATGTCTTATAGGCCCATAATGGAGTGACCACAGGGTGACCAAGAATATTGAGTAGGCCTGTGGCAGGTAATTGCAGGATGACCTGAGGGTGTCAGACAGGCCTGCAACAGGATGATCATTGAGAGAAAGTGAGCATCTTGTGGGCCCACAATTGAGAGATCAAGAATGTCAAGCAGGCCTGCAATTGAGAGACCTAGAATGTTGAGTGGGCCTGTGGTGAGTAATTGCAGAATGACCTGAGGGTATCAGGCAGGCCTGCAAGAGAGCAATCATTGAGAGGGAGAGAGCATCTTGTGGGCCTGTAATTGAGAGACCAAGAATATTGAGCAGGCCTGTGGTAGATAATTGAAGAATGACCTGAGGGTGTCAGGTAGGCCTGCAACATGGTGATCACTGAGAGGGAGAGAGCATCTTGTGGGCCTGCAATTGAGAGACTGAAAATGTTGAGTGGGCCCATGGCAAGTAATTGAAGGATGACCCAAGGGTGTCAGGAAGGCATGTGAGAGAGCAATTGTTGAGAGGGAGAGAGCATCTTGCATGCCCACAATTGAGGGACTGAGAATGTTGAGTGGGCCTGTGGTGGGTAATTGAAGGATGACCTGAGGGTGTCAGGCAGGCCTGCAAGAGAGCAATCACTGAAAGAGAGAGAGCATCTTGTGAGCCTGCAATTGAGAGACCGAGAACATTGAGCAGGCCTATGGTGGGTAATTGAAGGATGGCCTAAGGGTATCAGGCAGGCCCACAACAGAGTGATTGCTGAGAGGGAGAGAGCATCTTGTGGGTGTTATGCTTGCGTGGAGTTATCCAGCAAGGTCAAAGGTTCGACAGCAAGTCCAGAACCAATGAAAGCAACTAGTCAAGCATACACTCAGAGGTGTAGTGTGAAGACACAAGGAGATCTCTCTGACTGCAATGATCAGTCTAGAGGAGGCCAGACAACTACACATAGATTGCATAGAACTAGCTAAAGAATGGTGATACATGGCATTGGGACTTATATATGATCTGGTATTGATGTATGACTAAGAATCAGCCATGTTGGAGTCATCAGAAGTTACTATGCAAGGATTGATATAGGAGAGAAGAGGAACACAAGGTGATGCAAGAGAATCACCTAAGGAGAATATGTCCATAAGAGGTATGGGTGCATCAAGAGATGAAACAAAGGTGGGAGGCATGGGAACAGAAGTTGATCCTGTAGGTAAATGACTATCAGAAGATGACACAATATCAAACATATATATGGAAGGTGAGGAAAAACTCATCAAGGTAGCTCTGCATATTCTTTGACTCCAAGGGGTGGCATTTCTTGTAACAATACCTCTGAAGTAGACCAGAGGCCCTGCCACCAAATCCCATACTTCTCTAGGTGCGTGCCAAGTAGAGTTAGGCCATGCTTCCATTGGAAGGGGAAGAGGTATCCTGGTTCTGCAGGCAATCTTCCATAGCATGCACCACACTATGACAGATTCTGCAATGACAGTTTGGACAGTTGTATTGAGAGTGACTGGGTGCTGATATCCTGTAAAGTGGGCAGGTGTATTCCAGGCAATCCGGGTGATAGTGTCCAGTATCTCCACAAGTGTAGCAATAGAAGGTGCAAGTCAATCTAGGAGGGATTCGAGTGATGAATTCGATGAGGGAATTAATGAGAGGTTGGAGTAGTCATTCGTCTGCATCTCGATGTGCAGTGGCTTGTTGAGATCTAGATCTAGTTTGGGGAGGTGGTACAGGGATTGGGTTGTCGTCTCTAGGGAAAGGGGTTCCAACTCTGTTGGTTGAAGAGATGAATGTCCCTCTTGCCATAACTTCAGAGCTTGCAGTGGTAGGGTTCAAGATGGGCAAGATAGCCACAGTGGGATCAGGACGAGGAGATACGGGTTTGTCAGAATTGTTGCAGAGTATGATCTCCAGAGTGATCAGGTGAGAGATGAATCTGGGGTCCAGAAACATCCTAATCTGTGAGGGATCAAATGATTGCAAGATTGGCCACATGAAGTCATGCATGGGCCACATAATGTAGTCATATTTTCACAATAGATACGGTCACCCCAAGTTGACATTTTCACCATCCTCACGACCACCCTGTGGCAGGCCCACAGGACTGTGGGAAATATATGGGTGGGCCCACATGAAGGATTTTTCACCCATGCTGGGATACACACAAGCAGGCCAGCAGGATAATATCTCTCCAAGGTCAGTTGAATGAGTGGGCCCTCTAGTCATGAGGAAATAAAACCATGGTACAAGCGAGGGGGTCCACAAGGCAGTGTCTCCACAATATAAGACACATGATGGGTCCACCAACCGTGTGACAAAACTGACAGTGAAAGTAGGTGCAGGCCTGCAGTAAACTACACCTGAAGAATAGGTTGCATTAGCGGGGCCTGAGGATAACCCTGCCATGAGATAGATGGAACTGGGGGGCCTGCTGAGTATCAGGGTATTTTGCACAGGTGGGCCTTCAGGGTGGTATTACTTGGGGTGAGATGGCATGGATGGGCCCCCCAACCATGTGGTAACCATATTGACAAGTATACATGGGGGCCCATGGAAAAATATGCCTCTGGAGTATGCTGCATGGCTGGGCCCTGAAGAAGCTATTGCCTAATATGGGTGGGCCCATATGTGGGCCCACATTGGAATATGTTTGCAGGACACATTGTGCAGGTGGGCCCTGAGGATACTATTTCCTGGAAAATGTGAACATGCTCACAAGCTAATTAACATGCATGTGGTCCCACATAAGAGCATAGCAGTGAAGTATGTTGCATGGGTGGGCCTGTTGACCAGGTGAGTTTAGATTTGCATGGGCCCGCATTAAAATATGCCTGCAGAGTAGGCTGCATGGGTGGGGCAGCCGGCTATACTACCCTACAAATGTGTGGGCCTGCGTTGAAATATGCCCACTGAGTGAATTACACTGGTGGGCCTGCCAAAAATGCTGGTTTGCATACGTGCGGGCCCACAGTGGAATATACCTGCGGAGTGTGCTGCACAGGAGGGCCAACAAGCTATGCTACCCTACATACATGCAGGCCTGCATCAAATATACCCATGGAGTGAGTTGTGTGGGCAGGCCCACCAACCATGCTGGTTTGCATACGTGCAGGCCCACAGTGGAATATACCTGCAGAGTGTGTTGCATGGGAGGGCCTACCAGCTATGCTACCCTACATATGTGTGGGCCCACATCAAATATACCCATGGAGTGAGTTGTGCGGGTGGGCCCACCAACCATGCTGGTTTGCATATGCATGGGCCTGTAGTGGAATATACCTGTGGAGTGTGCTGCATGGGAGGGCCTACCAGCTATGCTACCCTACATACGTGTGGGCCCGCATCAAATATACCCATGGAATGAGTTGTGTGGGTGGGCCTACCAACTATGCTGGCATACATACGCGCTGGCCCATAGTGGAATATACCAGTGGAGATTGCTGCACAGGAGGGCTGACCAGCTATGCTACCCTACATACATGCGGGCCCGCATCAAATGTACCCACAAAGTGAGTGATGCGGGTGGGCCTACCAACCATGCTAGCATACATACGCGCTGGCCCGTAATGGAATATACCAGCAGAGTATGCTGCATGGGAGGGCTGATCAGCTATGCTACCCTACATATGTGTGGGCCTGCATCAAATGTACCCGCAAAGTGAGTGATGCGGGTGGGCCTACCAACCATGCTGGCATATGCTACTCTACATGCCTGCAGGCCCAAATATTCCCATAAAGTGAGTTATGTGGGTGGGGCCAATTATGCTGGTGTACATACCTGCAGGCCCATGATGGAATATATACTTGCTCAGTATGCCACACGGGTGGGCCAACCAGGTACAATGCCATGCATGTGTGCGGGCCCACACTGAAATATACTCATGGAGTAAGTTATGTGGGCAGGCCCACCAACCACACCTATTTACATACATGTGGGCCTGCAGTGAAAGATACCTGCAGAGTATGCTGCACAGGCAGGCCAACCAGCTGCACTACACTACACACCTGCATGCCCATATACAAATACAGCCATAGAGTAAACTATGTGGGTGGGCCCACCAACCATGCTAGCGGACATAAGTGCGGGCCCACAGAAGAGCATGGCGGTGGGGTATGTTGCATGGGCATGCCCACCCACTAAGCCACCTGCATACTGGTGGGCCAGCGTTGGAATAGAGGTGTGGAGCTTGTTGCATGGGTTGGCCCTGGGGATGCTATCATTCAGTGTGTGGTAGGCAGGTGAACCTGCAGGGCCCGCATTTGAGCATACCTGCATGGCATATCACATGGGTGGGCCTGCAACCATGCTGGTTGACATGGTGTGGGCCCAATTGGAGCATGCCTATACAGTGGACTCTGAGCTAGCAGCGCAAAAGAACCATCATAAGACAGGCTGCCGAAGCCTTAACATACAAGTAGAATTATGCTCCGCAGAGTTTTAAATGGAGTTAAGAGCCTGACATTGCTCTTGAATCCATCCCAAAGTCTCAGCAGATTTGTGTATTTCAACTCTTACTATTTTCCACTTAGCCAACAGCCTTGAGAAGTTGGCCCAATATCGTTCCATTGCATTGAGAATCGGCTGATCATATGTTTCATGGAACTCCAATGGTTCCATTAATTTATCGTTTAGATTTCGCTGTTGCAGGACATCTACAAAAGCTAAAAACATTCCTCATTTACATTTGCAATGTATTCACCATGAATCCATTCATCATCAATTTGAACACCCCTTCCGATCAGCCACTTCTGCTCCTGCTCCACTTCTTGTTCATCTGACAGTTAAACAACTGTTGGTATGGTTGAGTATAACTCTCAATAGCACAGCCAAGTTGGACTCACCAAATTCTGCAGACCCTTTCAATTCACTGAGATGTATGGCACAAGTGCAAGGTTTGTGCCAACTTAATGTCTCCACTTTGAAGGCCCTTTCTAGTGGCCAGAAGAGGTGATGGGTTAGAATATCCTGCATTTCACTCCCTGGAAAATATTTTGGTCATTCATGATAACCAGAGAAGTAAAAGGAATGCCCACCTGGTTGCTCCCAATCCATGGCAGTGTCACAGAGCTGCGTCCATGCAGAGGTGGCCTCTTCGAGCTGTGCTTTATTAAACTCCACCCATAGTCGGGGGTTACTGGGTGATGGCCTGGCACTCTGAGGAATGTCCCCAGTTGACATATCCACTGACAAACTCCACACTTGTGGAGTAGGCAGCATTTCATCAGTTTCTACACAGCTTGAAATTAGAGCATTAGTATCTGAACGCTCTCCTTTAGCATGTGATGTTGAGGGAATGGGCTGGGTGGGAGGTTTGGAGGTCATTGAGAGTCCATGATGACTCAGATAGGGGAGCTTCCTTTCTGCCTTGCATTTCAGCTTAGAACTGGCAGTGGGTAAAACCAATTTTGAAAGAGGCACTGCAGTGGAAGCTTTGATTATTTAGAGATTCGTGATAATAAGCATAGAGAATTGTTCTCACTGCTCTCCTTGCGCCTCACAGTTTGTTTCCAATGTGTGGCAGAAATCTTCAATTCCATCAAAAATAGCTCTGCAGGCTCCTCTTGAGTGATCGGAGTTGGAAGATCCACACGTTGCTTGCCACTGCCCAGCGCCTTAGCCACAATGTCATGCTGATGTTTCTTGGCCCCCTGTGGAATAACGAGGGTTGTGAGTGATGCATCAAGTTTGACGGTGTGGCAGTGTGTTGTGTGACTCAGTGGCGGAGGGGGAATGGCAAGCTTGGAGAGCAGAGTGACTGAATTTGGTGAGGAATTGAATGATGGCAATGGCCCCACAAACTCACCTGGGGTGGGCAGAATTGACTGCTCTCCCTGTGGCACAGCAGGAATATCACGATGACGTCTCTTTGTAGCCTGGGGAATTGAGAGGTTTGCGAGTGATATGTCTGAGTCAGTACTGGAGTAGTGCACTGGATGACTTGGCAGAGGTGGGGGAATGGCAAGTTGGGATAGCAGGATGACTGAACCTGCTGATGACTCAGAAGACGGTGACAGCTCTTTTGATGGTGATGACCCTCTCGAGGTCATTGATTGATCAATAAAATACATTTGCACTGTTAAAGAGGTGTAGGGGACTGACGTGGGCTGCCGGTGCGATAGCGAGTTCGAAGGGGACTGGGTGACTAAGCCGCGAAGGTGGTGAGGGCGATGAGTGAGTCTGGATTCCAGTTGTGGACTCAAGCACGAGGTCGGTGCTGACAAAGACATGGGCGGACTCGTTGTCGCTTGTTGTCGATGGCGTTTAGTGGGGACGAAGTGAGATGAAAAACCCAACTGAGGGGATCTGATTCTCTGGATACATGGGTGCATTCGAGTCTAAACAGGTGCGGAACGGAGCGGTATCGTAGCTACCGATCGGGGGCCGGTCCGTTGCTACACTCGCGTACAGAGGGAGAGGCGAATAGAAATATCGCATGTTCGCTAGTAAGGGACGACGAGACGAAGTGATATGCCGATGTGATATCGATGCCCTTGACGAGGTTTCCGCGTGCGTGCGCAGTGTAGTCCTTACACAATTGTTTTCTTTCAGTACGAGCGTTTCCCTGTTTGCCGAGGACCTCCCACTCCTCTTCGTCGATGCCCATGAATACCTTGAGCAGCGACGGTGGGTAACCACTTAATAGAGCGACTCCCTCCCTGTCGCCCGTCGCTGGCACGGTGATACCCATACCCGTCCAGCGGGCTAGACAAGTCCTAGTACGCCAGCTCAGGCACATTGTCCCCCCCTCGTGCGTACGCGACCGCGTCGTGGTTCGTCTTCCACCCAGCCGCCGTGTCTACCCCCTGCTCCGCATCACTCGTGTTCGCAGCGTCAACCTGGGCGTGGTAAATACAAAGATCGCCTGGTCTTTTGGGACGCCGTGCCCGACCGGAGGGAGGATGAGCTCGAGGAATGCAGCATTGAAATCGGTATTCATTCCCCAGTCCACTTGCCTCATTCCGTCAATCGTCGCACCTAGCGGATCATGCCTAGATTCAGGGCCGAGCGCGACGAATTTGGGCGTTGCAGAGAAGGTGATAAACGAACCATTGAATAGAGGCTTCGCGAACCGCGCCACGGGAAGCGAGAGAGAGAGCGCAGGCCAGATAGGCGCGACATCGAATGCTGATTTACCTTTCGAAGTGAAATAAGTATAGGTGGGTCGCATGGATCCCGGCACGTCGCAGATCGCAATACAATTATCTAATTGGCCCAATTCCCGAAGGCGCGTCACGGGTGTTGCCCACTGAGCATTGATGACCCTCATTTGAGCCTCTGCGAGCGAACGCTGTTAATCCTTGGGGGCATGAGCCAAAGAATGCTTAGTGCCTGTAAAAGCTTCTTGGCAGTGCAGATTTGCAGCCTCCATGGCGGGAAAGTGCGAAAGGAGTGTCGCGCCGCCAACACGCCCTTTTCCGGGTTCAACATCATTAATGTAATTCAGGAACCTGTCCTCATCATGTTTGAGGAACTTCTTGTCTTCATTCATGCATATGGATGCAACTCGAGAATAGACGATCTCGGACCACCGCTCGATGACCTGAGGGGTCTGGGAATACCAAGGTAACGTCTCCCGCAAGTCAGAATACATCGCTGATAGAAACAACAGAGAAGGTCCGTCTCAGTTGCTGGCAACATCGTCACAATAAAAAGCGAGACTCTATCGGAGATCGAAGAGAATACTTTTGCTTCACGGAGGAGCAGGCAAGTTTGCAGATGGAATATTCGCGACGCGGTCATGGGAATCAATTGGGGTGGGTGCCTATTTTGCAACAAGAGCGAGAGCGTGCGTGAGCGTCAGCCGGTCCTTCTTGTCCACATTAACGGGCAGGGCGGTGATTCTGGTCATGGCATCACAGTCCTTTGCTAGCTGATCCGCAAGTAGCCTGGCAACCGCTACGTGGAGTGCACGGTAGCGTGTTTCAAGTAGCATCTGTCGGAGACAATCTTGCGCGTTGCGGAACTGCTCAATGTTCTGAGCGCGTAACCATTCTTCTTGTTCCTGGTCCTTGAAAGCAGGCCGAGATTTTCCATCGCAATAACTGTGCAAGAAGCAGGAGCGCCGATGAAGGAGTAGTCTCGGTCTCAGTTCGTTGACGGTGGTCAAGGTCAATATGTTGAGCAAGCCCTTCCAATAGCTATCGTATGCAGCCTTTTTGTTACTTCTAGCAGATCTCCAGCACACGGGATCTGCCAAGTAGCGGAGGTTTGTCATCGCCGTCCACGAATGATTTTTAAAGAACCATCCGAATACCCTAGAACGAGATGAACGCCCAGGAACAACGACACATAGAAGTCGTACCGGTAGAAGAGTTCCTTCTCTCCCTTTCCGCCATGGATGTTTCTCGTATTCCAGATGATCCGAAGCGTCAGGTTTGGGCCCTCTGTCCACACGTTCTCCCGGTACTGGAGTCGAACCAGAGATGCTCGTTCGGACCCCTGAGTAGGCGTCGATGGTAGACACGAGGGTGCAGCTGAACGCGGGAGCGTTGTTGGCTGTTACATAACTTTTGGTGGGTAGTGGACCGGAGGGCGTCCATAATGGCATTAGGAACCTCTGTTCGGGGCTCTGCCTTTGGGACTGGTGCATGCTGAGTATCAACTGGCGCGAGAACGTCGGGGAAGTTGGGTTCGAAGAACTCGGGTAGTAGAGTGGGGTAATGTTGTGACATTCTGGGAGGTCTCTGCCGCACCAGTCTGACGGGCTCTGAATGAACGTCGTGGACATGACTCACCACTCCGCTGAGATGGCACGAGGCCCCTTTATATTATCAGGCTGTATGGCGGCGTCAGTACTAATTCACGTGACGCACGTCAACTTTCATGGTGACTCTGACGGGTACAATCATCCACAATAACTTCACATCTCAATCCGGACATCTACTATGAAGTGATCCACACGTTATCTTGTCAACGTGGATGAGTCGAGGCAGAATTTTTGACAGTTTTCAAGTGCCAACAATCGTACTTGTGGAGTTCAAGGGGTCACTTGTATTACTTTTCAAACCTCTACTCGGCGGAGCTTTATATTCCGAATCCCTAAAATTTTCTTTATGTTCTAGTTCTAGCTCATTTCAATTGTTATATTTAGGCCATCTCTTTCTAACGGGTTGTTCCATGGACACCTATCAGAGTTGTGAGCACTGCCCCCTAACAATCAGGATCGCTAAGCACCGAGCACAGCTTGTAGAAGGGTGGTGATGCATGATGCCCCGGTTTGTTCATACTGATGTTATCGATAAGTCACTGGCATTAGCACTGCCATTCCTATGAATATGGCCAGCAATGATGCTCCCGTGGTTCGTTCCATATGGAGCAACAGTAGAAAAACAGCTCATCCTTGAATCACGGATTCGGATTCTTCTTTTCCCCAGGACCCAGACATTTACATGGAAGGAGGTATTATAGCACAGTAAAGAATCATTACCTTCACACATCTAGATCATTTACCGAAGTGCAGTTCGCGGCGATATAACTCCGCTAATGGTTCATCACCGCCGCTATGTTGTTCTCAATCAAAGTATCATGTAACTGCTGCGTTGGCTATTCGATTTACTAGCCATTCTCCCTCAACTTCACTCATAACCACAGGCTCCTTTTCACCCGCCGTTGCGGGCTTGGTAAAACTCCGTGCCTGTGCTGCGGGTGCGCCAGTAGCGGGGCAACGCATTCTCCTAGGTGCAGCATCACCAGCTGCATGAAAAAGTTGACAGACTGCTCATTGTGACGTGGTAATCAACACGTTTTGTTTCATCGACTTGAATATCCGGCATAGCTTGTCTTCACGGATCCCCACGAACTCACGCACTTGGGTGATCCATATACAACTTCATTTCCGATCATCGCATCAACCGATATTCTTAGCCCTTCAACGGATCCCCAACTACACGAACTTCACTGCTTTGGCCTCAGAGTTCTCCTTTCCAAGGTCCCAGAAGTCAACCTGATACCGGAGAGCGCGGAAAAATATGCCAGGTTTCCTTCTCCGATTCATGCGTCGTGTTTACTACGAGATGGTCAAAGGTTATCCTGTCGAGCAAAAATACAGACCGTGTATCAACCCGGGATGTCATGTTTGTACAACCCACCTCTTTCACTCCTGTAATCTTCGTGACGTTGAATTGCTTCGTTGACCTTGACCGATACTTGTATGGATTGTTCCGCAGAGGGACAGACCGTTGGCTTGCAAGCTCGCTATTAGGATCAATGCCAGCCCAAATCGTTTGTTGATGGGATGTTTCGAAAGAAAAAATGGCTTGCATGGCCGAACATATCTAGACTGTCCGGTAAACCCAGCAGTGCTCCGGTAGAATCCCGGTTCATCGTCGTTTGATTGGACCCGTCATGGCCACTGGACAACTCCTGGAAACCGGTGGTGATCTGAATTTCCGGTCGACCGGAAATTAATTGCCTGACGGGCATCAATGTTTGCATCCTGCGTGGAGACAGCTTGTTCGAGGAAGCCTTTGCACTCAGTAGTCCATGATCAGACCACATCTCTCACGACCAACAGTGATTTATTACTGCGGGTACGTTCATTGCTGAACCCCCCCGACCCTTCCTCGTTTTTACTAATCACGCAGGTCGGGCGGTGAGTCGATGACACATGCTCGACCAAATTTCCTTCTGGACAAATGATTCTCTCAAGCCACGTAGCGACTGCTTAGTAGACTCGGTTCTGAGAAATTTACGAAGGGAGTTTCGATTGATAATCCACGCGCTAGCTGGTGGCACCGCAATTTCTGAACGTGCGCGTGAATGTTCGGATCAGTGTCGGCCAGCTGCCTCGTCGCAACGCGGCCGCAAGGCACAAGGTGCGAACGCCACGCAACGTGCTAGGGTCTGCTACCAGCCTGAATATGTGAGACTTGGGCGACGGCCTATACACATTGGTGGCATGGTCGCGGCACAGCCATGCGACACCGGAATTTAGTACTCAGCCTCAACACGTGGCGTACTGGTCGGAACACCGAAGTTCAGTGCTTTGCAGATTGGTGCTATTGACGTTGGCAAGGCAGTGACCTCAAGGTCGCCCCGAGTAGGACGGTATAGACTGTACAGTACAAATTGAGGTACCCCTAAGAATACAGACGAAACCATGTAGAGACCAACACGACGAGTGCAAGGGGTATATAGAAGGTTTTGCATAGAGGAGTAAACGAACAAGTAAGTTATGTGACGTCATCGTGCAAGATTATAGCTCCAGATAATATCTCCACGCAACGACGTCCAAACTGCTATACACCTTGGACATAGCGCCAATCGGATCCGCTCCTGCCGTAAGGGGAAGGACTTGGCGGCGCGGGCGATAGGTCCAACATCCCTGGCGAATCCATCGATGGCTGCGTTCTGTCCGCGCGCGACAGTGACCTGCGTTCAGGCTGTCTAAGCGTACGCTCTCGGTGCGGAGACCGCGACCGCGACCGCTCTGCTTCTCGCTTGCCGCTCGTGTGGTGATGCGTTTTACTGAATGTCCCGGTGCACACAGTCTGGAAGGTGAGCAATGCATTGTGGGCGCTTGGATGTGTCGCAGGGAGGTGTTCCGGGTGAAGATCTACCTGCAGTTGCGAGCGGCCGCGAAGGCGGTGCCGGAAGAGCCGCACAAACTTGTGCATTGAAGTCTCGTCCGGGACAGGACATCCGCATTGCATATACAAGACTTGGAATCGCTCCTGAGATGGGATGGGTCATTAGGCCGGTAGAGGCGGACGCAAACCAATCGGGGTCCCGCTTACCTGCCATGCGCGACATGTATCACTAAATGCAGAAGCGAGGCGACTCTCTGCGACGCACAGTTCACTAGGACGAGGGTCAGGGGTTTGAAGGCACTCTGAAAAAGTTGCTCACTGATCTACATAACGACCAACATACATCTCGCAGTCGATACCGTACCGACTTGCCATCAACTGGTGCGTATGCCACACCAGATCGATATCCAGCGTAGGCACAAGTATAGAGCTAGGGTGTGCAGTCATCAAATCCAGAAATCTGTGAATGAGAAGCAATTAGAACTGGACGGAGGCCATAAACAAGTGCGTACGCATGGTAGCGTGTTATCGAGTGCTCCAGAATCTCACGTTTGTCTTCGTCGTGAAAGGTACCCGGTTTCAACCACTCCAATTCATCCATCTGCTCAGTAAATCGACACTGACGAAGGACCTACCACAATGGTCAGGTTAGCAGCAATCGTAGTCTGCTAGCTGAGGGCAACCCACAGCATCGACGAGATTGATTGAAAAGGGGCTGCCACAGGTATACGCGCTCAATATCCTCGTCACCCTGTGAGCCAATTACTGTTTATTCCAGGACTATGCAATTGGGCGTAACTCACGAAGCTTCGGAACAATCCTTCAGAGAGGTTGAAATAGCCTCTTTGAGACGCGGTAGCGTATAACCAATTTTCTCCTTTATCTCTTTGACTCGATCGAGCCGCGCGAGACGTTCGTCGAGTGGGAAAAGACGCAGTTCTGCGAAGCAACCAGACTGCATTAGCTGGTCCCTGATGACTTTGGCATGATGTATGTCCCGCTTTCCTGATGGAGAAAACAGACTGCCGCTAGACGCATGACACACTGTCAGCGTGTTCACATCAATTCCCACATAAGAACTTACGCAACAAAGTGGTCCTGCGCTTCGTTTCCTTCGGACAGATCACGTACGAACTTTGCAACTGCGAGACTGTCATGCGTGATTCTGAGCCTGCACCCAGGAAGTGGACACATGACCAAGAATTTCCCCTCTGCGTATCCGGTGCCGTCGTCGTTGGCAAACACTGCAAAGACGAGCGCTTAAAATTGCTATACCAGGCCATCGACGGGAAGGGGAGTACTCACGCGCATATACTCTGGTCCGACATCGCGGACACTCTAGCTGCTTAAGCATGTTTTCCCGCACGGTCATCGCTTCGAATGGGTTGAAAGGCGTCCCCGTTTCTCTATGCCAAGCTGCCGCTCTTTCAGTGCTTGCTTTCCGTTGCACTACCTTGCCGAGATTAATCTATTGCCCGTCAACATCGGCCTCAGCCCTAGCTTCTCCACCGCCACACAATAAAAGGGATGTGGACCCACCGAGCTGACGACGAACACGTTGAGTAATTGCAACTGCTGTAGCATTGGGAGACGTTCACAGTCTTCTGCGTACCAACTGTGAGACACACAACTAAGTTACCATGGACAGGAAGTAAAAAAACATGGCAAGCGATTACCAGGGATTGAGTAGATAGGCATGCCATACCATCCAAACATCCACTGGTGGAATATGTCCCGTAATAAACTTTTCGAGTGTGACAAATTGCAGGGATTGAAGCCATAGCTCAAATCTGGGCGTTTGATAGACATGCACGGGAGCCAGTGCACCATGAGTGAGACGGGGCGAAGGCGAAACAGAGATGGTCAAGAGGGGGCATACCTTTCGACGGCGAGGTGTACGAACCAGCGCCAACGGGCGACCTTGTCCATCTGCATCGCGTACGCGGGTATTCGGCGGTCTTTGCCATCTTCCACTGTAATCCTGAGGTTGTAGAACATTCTGAGGAGGCGGAGGTGGCCCATTACTTGCTCCGGGGAAACAAGCGGCCGCGATGCACACTGTGCTCCGACGACAAAAGCAGGTGGCCGGGCAGGTGTTTGGCCAGATGAAGAACGTGTCATGTAGACTAGGGAGGAAGGGATCAAGAAGAAAGTCAGATGGGAAACAGCTGGCGAATAAAAAGGGGCGGAAGGGTTCGACGTGGGATCACACCATTCAACGCATGAAATGTGCTCTGGTCCCCGCGAACGCCTTCATACCAGTGCATTGATCGATAAGTGAAGGGCAAAGATAGATTTAGAACCGGCGGGTCGCACGCCGTTAGACTCCATGCAGTAGCTCTGTACTGTCGAGCGCAGCACGCCCCAGCTCTCGCGGAACTTGAAACATGCCGGAGAGACCGGGCTAGGTTTGATGAAGTAGAAATGATATCGATGCATAGCTTTATCTAATGCAAGCTGTGCGCTTCTCGTCATCATGTTGGGTCACATCAAGCTCAAGCAAAGTCGCAGGTCTGCAAAAGTGCCCGGCCGTTAGCGATACGACTTTACGGCTGTGGTTCTTCCATGATGCATGATGGACCGAACCAGTGGCCTCTGCCATTAAGATAACATCCTCACCCTCGAGTTGACGCGTCAGTGTCCATGGAGTACTGAAACGACGATACCAACAAGCATGTTATTGTTGGAATTGACGGTTCCGTTTTTCCGTGGGTAAGGGCCGGAATGCTGGGGCGGCCACGGCAGCGCACCATGCGGGGGTGACAATAAACGGCGTGGAGCTCGGAGTACGTAACCCTACTTGCCAACAACCCTTACAAGCTCGTGGTCAAACCACGCCATGACACTCAGCACTCAGGGTTATCCATGCAATACAGTACAGTGCGACCTCAGCGGCACAACCTCAGCTTTGCTAGCAACTTTGAGTCGGACCCTGGCCGGAAGTGACCAGCACCGCCCGTCGACCAGAGCCCGTGCATCCCTGCTTTGTTAACCCTACCCCTGCGATTTCCCCTTACCATACAAGCAAGGTCAAAACGATGCCCCGGTTGCACGGAAATAAGGCCTGCCTACCTCTGCGCGCTCACGATGCCTTCTTATGTCTGCCTCAGCATCCTTGACGATCGTTTTTACTTCCTAGGCCGTTCAAGTCAGAATCCATTCTGATGCCGCCCAACCCCATGGACACATGGGCTTATCCTCCCCCACAAGGATAACGCGGGCCATACACCGAACACGGGCACTCACCTGATCCGCAGCTTTCCGTGCAGACTCGAATTTATCCTTCACCTCTTCCCTTGCCCTCTTCACGTCCTTGAACAAGCCAACATACCTATGAGCGCAACCTTTCCCCCCAAAAAATTTGTCAGAACTCGTAGCCACACCTCTTCAATCTCGGCCTTCTTCGCGGCTGATCGCTGCTGCTCCAATTGTCTCTGCACGTCTTTCTCCGAGTCTTCCTTGAGCTTGGCGATTTCGCGCTCGATCTATTCACACGTCCTGACATGTCAGCTGGGCCTCTCAGAACGCCAGAGGAGATACTACCTCTGCTTGACTTGGCGCAACAACTTCGGCCTCCGCTTTGGTTGCCTGCGGGCGTGCTTCAAAAAACCCGAAGGTCATGGTGGCAAGAGATAAGAGAACGCATCATTTCGCTTTATCACCGTCCACAGCGTCTCATGGGCGTCAAAGACCCAGCCGTGGGACTGCACAGCTGCTGCGCATGACCAAGAGATCATTGTTTTGCACAAGAATGCAGTGCATCTCGCAGCAATCGAATTACTTGACCCATTTCCAGTGCCTCGGAAATTCCCAGTGACCTCCAAATTCTATGGTCCATCGACAAACGTAGAGCGGGGGTTGAGTTTGACCATGCACCGCGAACCAGAGAACTTATCAGACATGCAGGAACATAAGCGAAAGATTGTCCAAAGGCTCATCGATGCATCAGCGCCAACGAGTGAGCACAGAACCTGTGACTGCTAATGATTACCAGCCTAACCACCCGCCCGTCCAAAGTCCGAGTTAATAAGTTTGCAGCCGGATGCGTACAAATACAATAGCCATCACCTGACTTTCTACGAAGATTTACCTACATAATATATTGCTTGGAAACCTCAGTTAGGCCCTATGAATTGGTACAAAATACGCCGGACCAGGCCAGAGAGGTGTTGCGGCTCATTCTGGGAGCTAAATGTCAGTGTACAACAGGATCCCACTTTGATATGCATACCTGATATGTGCTCTGAAATAGAATATGATCACATCAGCTTCGCCGCACTGTGCTACGCTTTACCAAACTCACCATCACCATACCCATTCCAATCCCCGTAAGCTACCTTCCATCAGAATACACTTGAGGAAAATTCCGATCAGACTCACGATCATCTCCCCAAATTCCCCCGTCCTGAATACCCACCCTTTCCCCCGTGCGGTTAACCATGCGCTCTCCAGTCCCTTTGGCAAGACATACATGGCCAACTCCCCCCGCCTCCTCTTTTCCTCTAGAAGGATTGACAACGCACCAAGTCCACCCACCGCATAGGAGTACTTGGAAACAAGTAACGCAAGGACAAACTGCGGTACCCTGATTTTCGTTTGGGCCGATAATAGAGCATGTAGGTAATTCTTGAAGCAGAACCATGCTAAACCAACCCTAGTCGACCATAACCGGACACACGACAACTAGACATCCTCACATTGATATGTGGCAACAAACGTCGCTAGGAATGCTGAGCTCCGGATCGTGCCCCAGGCTGCTTTCCAGAGCATCTTTAAGGGACTTGAAAGGAATGCGTGGCGCTTAAATAACATCAGTGGTACAAGGTGCAACGTCCCGTAAATGGGAAACCCCCATTGGAATACGGTCCATAAACGAGGAAGGGGGACTGCCAAGCAAGACTCGACCCATGGGTGCACAGCCCCACAAGGAGGGTACGGTGGGCCAAAGTTGGATGGTATAGAAGTAGCGAGCGTTTTTCTTTCCAGGATTGCTGTCCGATTGGCAGGTACAAGATCCTAGAAAGTGATGTTGGGATTGTTCGTGCTGATAGGATAGAATTCACACACTTCCCGCATGAGTATTTCATCGAGGTCGCAGACTTCAAATGTTCCTGTACGGTTTATGTCCCGTACCATCTTTATGGCTGTAATGGGTGCACCGGCCGCCTTGGAGAGCCTGAGAAGCGCTAAGGATATCATTGAATCCGTCAAATATTGGCCCACCATGTGGTATATGATCTTGGAAGCGTCTCTGGCCGAGAAAAGAGCGCATATACGATCTGTGCACAGCTGGAAGCAAATCACAAGTCCGCACTCATACAGCCAGGTTACAGGACGCACCACATAGTAAATAGAAGGACATCCCCATGAGGAACATGGATCCCTCGTTGGGATGTGAATGCGTTGTATGACCCCTGAAGCCCGCTGAAAGACAGTCAACAAACAAATCACTGCGAAAACCTCGCCTGAGACGAACCGTACGAATAGCTGTTGTGCGACGATCAACCTTCTCGACCGTTTCTCGAACATGATTGCCACACCTCCGGCAACAGCACCAGCGACTACCGCATGCCATCTGCGAGTTTTCTTATGGACCCACTGTTGATGCGCTTGTGCAGAGAGCGACAGCCGTGGTTGTCGTTCGCACAGCGGTATTTCGAGGGGGGTCGCCGCAACAGATTCCTCTTCCCCATCTTCTTCAAATGGGGAAGACGGAGGACTGGGTGATGTAACAGGGAGGACAATGGGCAGCACATTCAGGATCGCCTTATACAGCGCAACAAATGAACCTTGTGAAATGTGCGTGCCCATGAGTTCATTGCAGGGGGGAGGCAAGTCAAAACGACACACCCAGCATAGAAGCAAACCTGAACGAATCTCCCCCGAAGATAGCATGGCGGACCAGCACAAAGCGCATATCCCTGGATGAAAGTGAATGGGATGGATGAGCGGCGGGCGCTGGCGCCACACGGAGTCTCACCTTGGTACCCTGCCGAACCGGAGCGTGGCCAAAACGAGGCTGAGGCTAGCTCGGATAACAAAGCCGATGGCACCGGCTCCTGGAGAAAATGTGTCAGGACGTAGGGAGGTGTTAGGTATGGCACCCACGGAGACCACCTCTGCTAGCATGCTCGAGACATTCCCAGACATCTGCGAGCTCG